>JAQZBX010004771.1:45869-59026 GCA_029593785.1 Cabassous unicinctus | reverse complement strand
TAAAGATTTATTTATTTAATTTATTTATCCCCCCCTTGCTGCTTGTGCTGCTGTGTCCATTCGCTGCGTGTCTTCTCTGTGTCTGCTTATCTCCCCCTTGCTGTGAGGTCTTGCCGCATCAGACCACGGCGCCGCGCGAGCCGGCCTGCCCTCACAAGGAGGCGCTGGGAAGTGAACCCGGGGCCTCTCATATGGTAAACAGGTGCTCTATCCATTGCACCACACCCGCTTCCTGCCGTGAGGTTGCTGCATCAGCCCACCGCACCGCTCAGGCCGGTGTGCCCTCACAAGGAGGCCTTGGGAAGCAAACCCGGGTCTCCCATATGGTAAACGGGGGCCCTATCCATTGAGCCACACCTGCTTCCCGATCTGCCTTAAACTGCACCTAGTTCTTCTCTAAACTCCAAGCTAAGGAAAAGGAAGAAATTGATTTACTGCTTTGATTCTCAACTTTCTCCTCTGCTTCCCAATGTTTAGCTTATTGTCATTTTTATAATGTCAAAACTGATAACACGTAATTTTTCACAGTTCTTTAGACTTAGTTCTATATTTAGAAGGATTCAATGCCCACCCAAAAGTGCTTTATAGTATTTATTTATTTATTTATTTTATTCTAGGTTCTCAGAATTCCATCCTTGGGTAATTTTGTTGTTGTTATTGTTTTGCTTTTAAAGAAATTCCTTGGGTTCTATATTCTCTGAGTTTTCTCATATCTACAATATCTTCTTATTGCTTTTATAATTTAATAGCAACATGGCTGGCTGTGCAGTTTGGGGGATGTATTTATTTCCTCCAACACTTTGTAAAGTTGCTCTATTACCTTCTAACAGTTACTGTGACTTGTCTATACTTGCCTACACTTGACTTGTCTTTTCTGTTTATTTACTGAAAGAAATCTGTCTTTACCTTTTATAGTTAATTTCTTAACCAGACTCTGTCCTTATTTGCAGTTTTTTTTTCTCTTACATGACCTGTGATTTTTGCATGTAGATTAAGATTGTCTTTCATTTCATTTTTATCCTTTTTATTCTTTTTTGTTGTTGCTGCTGTTTTGAGATATCAGAGACACCAATTATTTCCATGTTGTTGTACCTTCTTTGCCTATTATCATCTCCCTAGTAGCTTCGATCTGATTTTATTGCTTATATGCAAGTCTTTCTTCTATGCCAGTAGTTTGATGTTTAGCGCTATCCTACTTCTTGCTGTAATGGGGCTGTTTGGGGCCACGATTGATTTCCTTAACTCTATTGTCTTATTTTCCATGTCATTGTGTTGTTTTTTCATCTTTACTCTGATTCCTTGTTTTATTAAAGTCGTGCCCTGTAAAATCCTGATTACTAGTCTCAGAAACAGAGATCCAATATTGCATCCACAAGACAGGGAAAAACAAAACTTCTATACAAAACTTCTCTGTTCCTTAGGAGTGAACATGAAAACATTCACAGAATTAAAAAATATGACTTTCCCCAAATAAAAAATATTCAGCATAAGTCCTAGGAGAAAGTGTGGAGGAAATCTCCTTGGACACAGAACAATAATATAAACAAGGTGCAAAATATGAGAAAAGAGGCAAGCACACTGCAGAGTGAAAGCTAAAGAGCCAGCATCCATCCAAGTGGAGTTCCAGAACATAAAGAACAGGAAATAGAGAGGAGGGAGTGAAATAATTAAATAGATAACAGAAGAATGTTTTCATGGGCTAAAGTAAAATTCTTCAGATTGAAAGGAGTGGCTGATTGCTAATCAGGAGAGATGGAAAAAGGCTCATAAGAGGGTAGAGAAAATCCTAAAAGCATCTAGCGAGAAAAAAATTAGAACAGCTACAAAGGAAGAAGAATCAACTTGGCATCAGACTTCCTGCCAACATTACTAAAAACTAGAATTAAAGGAAGAAAAGCCTTTAATATTCTATTTATAAATCTGTCAGTTAGGTGTGAGAGTGAAAAACAGACATTTTTTATCTTACAAGGATTCAGTAAATTTATCTGCCATGCACCTTGTCTGGGGAAAAAAAACAAAGAATTTTTTAAGGGCATAATTTGGCAACAAAAAAGGAAACATAACTACGAATTCCAAGAATCAGTGAAATAAACCCAGGGATCTAATAAACAGAAATTCTTAAATCACAGCTGGGCAGCAGGCCCCAAAAGCATTTTAATGCACTCTACAAAAATATGATGAACCAGCTCCAAGTTATTAGGGATATGGTGTAGAAGGCACGTAACCCTTCTGTTATCAAGAAAAAATGAAAGGCAATCAGATTTTCCAGACAAAACAAAAAGCTCTAAAAGAAAGACCTGGTTCAAATATGAGAAAGGGTAAAACTTGCCACAATCTTGAGCAATCAATGATATTTAAGAAAGGAAGTCTATTTGACCTTAAAGTTTGGAATATTCTCAGTAGAACAGCAAAGATTCAGTGACCCAGGAAAATATCCCCCTCTTTATGTGAATATTTTTCAAATATGAACCATATGAAATTGCCTCAATTTTTGTAGGTAAAATGTTGAATATAAGTAATTTCATATGGCTCATAGTGATTCAACTTAATACACAATCACACTATCAAACAATTTATTTATTGGATTTTTATTTTCAGAATCAATGTATAAGTAAATCAGGGAAGACATAGGTAGTTGCAGATCAAGATATAAAAAATGAAAATATAGAAGTGAGGATATGTTTAGGAGGTGGAATGGTGAGAAAAGGTAGAAAAGTTTTTAGGGCCAAAAATTTATTCATTTACTTATTGAGATTTCATGGATCAAGACACAGAATAAATATTATAAGGTAAAACAAATAGGTAAATATATTCATATTGGGAACAAATATTTTCACTATGAGAAAGGAGGTATGAGAATAAATTAAAATAAAGTAAGAAAAAATCCTGTAATATTAAATTCACTATAAATTGGAAATATCACTATAAATTGATAGCTTTATGTTTGTATATCCATTCATCCATCCATCCATCCATCCATCCATCCATCGAAGCTCTATCCCCTGAAAGTAGCAATGAGTCTACCTACAGGAGCAGAACTTAGTTTCTAAATATCAGGGCTCCTTGGAGAAATGGCTGATTCCAGATCTGGGAAAGGGAAAGTACAAAATGAGCTTGGAACACCTTGTTACATCAGAAAGTAAGGATGTGCTTGACTGAAACGTGTCAAAGAATACAGGAGCCAGTTTAAAGGGATCCCACTGGCCATATTTGGGGCAATTTAAATTTAATTGAGTATAATAGACATTAAATTTAAGTATAATATGCATTAAAATATATTTTAATTTCAATTTCAATTTAAAATACATTAAAATATAAGTCCATGAGTCTATAAAATATGGGGGAGGGGAAAAGGAGAAATCCCTTTTTAAAATACGCCAGCAAATGAAAATAGAAGAGATGTTCCCATTGGAAACAATCAGCATTTTGCACCCCCCGATGGAACAATATCTTAATATTCAGGCACAGATCACCTGTGGCTGTTCACAAGCTCACTTGGTTAAAGCAGGGTCTATTCCCTGGTGCTGCCATAACAAGGTAGGACAGACAGTGTGGCTTTAAAACCACAGAAATGGTGGCTCGAAGTCTGAACTCAAGGTGTCGGCAGGGCCAGGTGCCCTCTGAGGTCTGCAGAGAAGAATCTGTCCCCTCCGCTCTCCTGGCGTCTGGCGGTGGCTTGCTGGCCACACACGGCAGTCTCTGCCTCATTCGTCACACAGTGCTCTCTCCTCTGTCTGCTTCCAAATTTCTTCTTCTTATGAGGTCCACCCTAAGCCAGTGTGGCCTCATCTTAAGGACATCTTCAAAGACCCTATTTCAAAATAAGGCCCCCTTCACAGGCGCAGGGGTTAGGACTGGAACAGGACTTTCGGGGGCGCATCACCAGCTGTGGGACAACCTATTGTTATGCGCTTCTTGACGTAATTCAAAAAGACACACATGCACCACCTCACTTATATAGAATCCTTGTCCCGCACATGTAACTTGAATCTACATGAGAAAACAATCAGACAAATCAAAATTGTAAAATATTTTACAAGAGAACTGTCCGGAACTCTTAAAAATCCAATGTCATGAAAGAAAAAGAAGTCGAGGGGGTGGTTTCCTGTTCTAGATTAAAAAACCTGAAGAGACAGGGCAGCCAAATACATGCATGAAGATTTTGTATCTCGATCCCAATAAAAAGCTCTACGAGGGCATATTAGTGATAATTGAAGACCACTTTGAATATAGCTGCGTATTAAAGGATATTATGGAATTATTGTTAATTTTCCTAGGTGTGATAAAGGCATTGAGATTCTGTGAGAGAATAGCCTTTTTGTTAGTAGATTCATGATGAAGTGTTTAGAGTGAAGTGTCATGAAATTTGAAACTTATTTCCAAATGGGTAAGCCAAGAAAGAAAGAAAGAAAGAAAGAAAGAAAGAAAGAAAGAAAGAAAGAAAGAAAGGGAGGATGGGAGGGAGGGAGGAAGGGGAAGGGAGGGGAGGGGAGACATAAAGTGAATGGGTGAATCTAAGTGAAGGGTGCACAAGATTCATTAAATTATTCCTTTAACTTTTATATATGTTTGGAAATTTGCAAAATTCAAAAAGTTAGAGAAAAAAAGAAATGGTGCTTTAAATATATGTAAATATACCAGAATGAGAAAATAATATATCATAATAAAATACGTTTTGACCCCCACTAGAATGGCTCACGTTAGAAGGACTGGCCATGGCAAGTGCGGAAAGGAATGGCGAGCAAGTAGTCTCTCCTCCTCTGCTGGTTGTGACCAACTCCCTGACATGCCTTGTCAAAGCTGAGCATATGCCTGCCTCACGAGCTGGCCATTCCGGTCCTGTGCACATACCAACAGAAACGAGCACTGATGTCTGCACGTACACCCTAGAGCGGCTGCTGCATGTGTTTTAGCCTGTTTTCGTCTGCTAAAGGCTGCCAATGCAAAAGCAACAGAAATGGGTTTGCTTCTATCATGGGGATTTATTAGGGTGAAATCTCTGAAGCTGTGAAATGTCCAAATTAAGGCATCATCTGAGATGCTGTCTCACCAAAGTCTGGCTGCTGGAGATGCTGGACTCCTGTCACATGGCAAGGCAAAATGGCGGCTGGTCTCAGCCTTCCCC
Organism: Cabassous unicinctus; assembly: GCA_029593785.1. NCBI lineage: Eukaryota > Metazoa > Chordata > Mammalia > Cingulata > Chlamyphoridae > Cabassous > Cabassous unicinctus. Next base: position 53,901 of record JAQZBX010004771.1, on the reverse strand, counting down.
TCCAGGCTCGCTTTCTCTCCAGGCTCAGCTGTGGGCGATCAGGCATATGGCTATGTCTCTTCAGCTTCGTTCTCCTCTGCTGATTCTAGCCTCTGGTCTGTCTCTCAGCCTCTCGGGGAGAGGGGGTGGTGTGTCTCTCTGTCTTTCTGCAGCTGCAGGCAGTCCTGGAGTCCTCTCACATGGCAGGGTAAAATGGTGACTCTGTGTGTGTCTCCTAGCTTCTCTGTGGCTTTTTTCCTGTGCGAGGTATTTTAGTCCTCTCTTTATAAAGGACTCGAATAAGAGGAGTAAGACCCATCCCCAGGGAAGGGGGTCACATATCAAGTTAAGATCGTACTTGCCAAAAGAGCCCCACTTAAAATGAGTCCACACCCACAGGAATGGATTAACTTTAAGACTTCTGGGGGCCTGGAAAAGCCTTGTTTTGAGAGGAGGCTGCATGGTATACACATCTATTAAAATTTGCTGAGATGTTTAAGCTGAGTGCATGTTCTGGATGTCAGTAGTACCTCAGCATGAGAGGAAATAAAAAGAAAAAAATATATAACAAAATTGGGCAGGAGAGAGGAAAGAGGGAGGATGAGGGAGCAGCAGGGCTCAAACCCTCAGCTTTTACAAGAGTCAATAAATGAGAGTAAAGTTGACTTCTGACTAAACAGAGGGTAAAGAATATTATGTAGAATTGAGAAATTGAGGAGGTTACCACCAAAAATCATCCTGCAGAAATGCTGATGATGAGAATGGTTTTGGAGTGGAGGAGGAGACAGGGAAGAACGTTTCTTTTCCTTCTGTTTGAATTATTTCCCATGTGTATGTGTTACTTTAATGGTAATAATAATAATATCAATAATTACAATAATTCAACTGTACAGTTCTATATAGGAAAAGGGAAAGGCCCTGCCTTCTCCCACTGCCACATCCCACGGTCCCCTCCAGGGACAGCCCCTCTCAGCACCAGGGAGGAGCAGCTGCCTCCCCACTTCCCCCAGGGCTCCCCCTCCTCCCCCAGGAGCTCTCATCGCCTTGCACCTCTGCTGGATGCACTGTGAATGGCTCTCTGCCCCTTGACCAGCATCCACAGACCACGCAGAAGCCCAGACACCCATCGATCCTGCATACTCGTGAGCGTGTGCATTAGAATCACACTGGTGCAGGGTGTTGGTGGTGGGGGATGTGTGGGGAGAGGTACATCTGGGGCATGCCTCTATGGCATATGAATATGTTCCAGTGTTTATGGGGTGTTGTCTTGGTGGGTGGAGACCCAGACAATAACCAAAAGAATATTAAATTCCCATCTTGGAGAGTCCTGCTATATTCTCTAATAGGATGGCAAGAATCCCCCAAGTACAAAGGCAGTGCCTAGTGAAGGAAGACAGACCACTATGCCAGGCCCTTTATATTGATGATTGTACCCATGAACCTTTTTTTGTGAAACTGAAACTTAACCTAGTATTATATATTGCCTAAGAGTTACCTCCTAAAAGCCTCCTTTTTGTTCAAATGTGGCCTCTCTCTAAGCCAAACTCAGCATATAAAAGCACTACCTTCCCCACAGTGTGGGACATGACTCCTGAGGATAAGCCTCCCTGGCACTGAGGGAATCAATGAATCTGGAAAAAGACCTTGACCAAAAGGGGGAAATGGTAAATACAAATGAATTTTTATGGCTATGGGGATCATTCCAGAGATTATGTTTATGCATGTCTCGGTAGGATCTCATTGACTGCCACAGTAAACAGTGGCAGCCTCAAGAGGGGTGCTCCTGAGGGCTCTAGAGACATCTAGACACTATAATCAGGGCAGACAGCTGAGGAATTCAGCACCCTATCAGTGGGCCTTACTTTGGAATTTATGCTCCACAGTGTAACAGAGTTAGTTTCATTTTTAGTTTCTCTACACATGGCTCTCCTGCCCCTTTCATTTGAACCTATAATTAGCACTATACTTTTTAAATATATGTCCCAGAGACTTAAATCTTTGGTCTGTTTTTGTGCCAGATGAGCCCTAAATCTCAGCAGAGTTGTAACACCTACTCTCCAGTTCACTGGACTCACCCATGACAACTAACAAGGAGATGATGATAGACAATGACTATCCCAAGGAACAGAGAGTGCCTGCAACTGCAAGCAACATAGTTCCAACCATCCATCTCATGGGATCTAAGCCCCTTCTTAATTGGAAACAGAATGTGCATCACCACCCCCAAATCCTCAAGACTGGAGAATGAACAACGGACTAAATTCAATTATAAACTAATTATTCAATTACATAATTATTCAATTATACCTAATTATTATTCTTCCTGATGGAGGAAGCCACCAGAGCTTCTGGGGGGAGGGAGAGGGAAGAATGGGTATAATATGGGGGCATTTTTGGGACATTGGTATTGTCCCGCATGACATTGCAGTGATGGATACAGGCCGTTACATATCTTGTCATAACCTACAAAATTGTGTGGGACAGAGTGTAAACTATAATGTAAACTATACTCCACAGTTGATGGCAATGCTTCAATATGTGTTCATCAATTGTAACAAATGTACCACACTAATGAAGGATGTTGTTGATGTGGGAATGTGAGGGAAGGGGAGGGGCATATGGGGATCCCCTATATTTTTTATGTAACATTTAATGTAATCTAAAGCTTCTTTCTAAAAAATTAATTTAAAAAAAAAAGAAAGAAAAAAGGAAAAAAAATAAAAGAATCACACTGAGTCAACTTGGAAAAAAAGTTGCCCCAAGTGAGTCAAATTTTCAGCCACAATAAACTAGAAAAAAGGTGAAAAGTTTTGAGACCCAGGGAGCTCAATATGTAGAATTTCAATAGATGAGGCAACTCTGAGTGAGGTGCCATTTATTCCCGGGGCACAGTGGAGAAGAAATATTGGCCAGGGCAACTTGGCATCACAAACACAGTTCCCCTAACATTTGGGAATGCCGCCTGGTTGGTGACAATAACAATAAACAGTCACTATTGATTGAGTGGTGATGTGTTGGTCCCTGTTTTAGACTTGATATGTATTTACTCCTTACATCAAAACCACTTTCAGATGACACCATCCTCAAAAATTACTAACATTTGGATTAGGTTGAATCATACAGTTGCTGCTATTTGGCTATTTTTGTTCTCCCCAATAGCAGTTTCACATGGTTCGCTCCATGTCATGCTGCCAGGACAGCCCTGTCTCCCCGTGCCCCAGAAGTTCAGGCGAGTCCATAAAGACCAGAGGCCAGAGGGTCCGAGTCCAGCCTGCAACCGCACAGCATCATCCGCTCAGAATAAACACGGAGGCTTTTCTCCCTCATTCCCTAAGTAATTTCTAGGTCCCCACCCGGCACCACAGGGCGGGGACGGTCCCCTGGCAGGCAGAGGCTATACCCATTCATATAAGAAGCCACCACCAGGTGGGGCCAGGGGCCTCAAAGACATGGACCAGGGGACCCTGCTAGATCCTTTAACCTAGAGTTTTCTCCAGTGCTGGGGAATGGAGTCCTGTTCCCAGCATGCAGGTTTGACCTGGACCGTGAGCCATGGCCATTCAGCGCGTTTCCTGAGGTTTCACTGGGGGCCTCCTGTTCCTTCCCCACCTTTACATTGAGAGTGCAGGGAAGGTAACTCGTCTTTAGGTCCATGAGGCCCCACACACACCTGCCGGAGAGGGCAGCCCCTCACTGAGGCCAGGGCTTTGGATTGGCTGTGACACCTGGTGGCACTTTGGGGTCGTGCCCCCCAGAGAGGGGAGGGGTGATCCGATGGCTGGGAAGAGGATTTGTGAATGTTGTTTAGCTTAAAGGAGGCAGAGGCTGCTCAGGGTCCTCGTCTTCCCTGGGATCCATTTCTCCCTCTTGCTTCCTGACTGATGTGGATGGAATTGTGTGATCCAGGGTGGACTTACTCTTGGTCTTGGTCTACCTTCTGGTGGGTAGGGATCTCTTTGAGATGTCACTTCAGTTAGGTGTGGCCCAAGTGAATCAGGTTAGACTTTAATCCAACTTCCTGGAGTTCTTTAGAAGCCGAATGAATGTCAGATATAGAGAGAAAGCGATGGGAAAATGCAGAAGTCAGCAGAACCTGGAGAGGCCAGGAGAGGCTGCCAAGTGCCTTGGAACAGAAAAGCCAAAGACCAAGGATCGCCTGCAGCCAGCCCCAGAGTGCCACACACACAGGGAGATAGCATTGCCTTGCCTCGAATTTGGACCTCTCCTTACCTCAAACCCACGAGCCAATAAATTCCCATCATTTAAGCCCACCCATTGCTTGGCATTTGTTTTAACCACTGGGAAACTAAAACTCTAACAGCCCACTTTATTTGGGGCAGGAACATGCCCACCTGAAAGACATTTTCTAGCATTCATTGCAAACAGGTAAATGAGGCAGAATTAGTCATTGCATGGGGCTCTGGGAAGGCTTTTTGATGTGGAAGGCATGCATACCATTGTGTCCTCTCCCTTCTTCCTTTGTGATATCTGGAATGTAGATGTGATGGCAGGAGCTTCAGCAGCCAATCTAGCCTGAAGCAAGCATGCAGATGGAAGCCATGGTGGAGGAAAGGTGAAAGTTACCTTTTCTTTGTTCGTGTGGTAGGGCTGCAATACCTGTTTGGGGCTACCTCCCTCTGGGCTTCTTTTACAGAGCAGAATGTAAATTTTTGTCTTGTTGAAGCCATTGTCATTTCATGCCTCTGCTTCTAGCAGTCATACCTGCATGAATGCTCGGTTTCTCCAGGACCCATGTTTCCCCAGGCCAGGGGTGCTAGGGTGGGAGGGCACAGTTGCTGTCACATTAACACTCACAAACATTTCTGTGGCTCCCATGCCTGCCTGCTGGAGCTCACAGCCTTCCTCGGCTGTCTCTGGGGTGACCCAAGGGCATCTCACGTGAACTCCAGCACACACATTCGTGTCTGCCAGCTCCTCCTCTCCTGCTCTGCCTCTTTGTTGAGATCTGCTGCTGAGTCCTAGGTGGCTTGCAGGGCAGCAGGAGGAGACAGCTCCACTCTCAGGCAGGCCCCAGGAGGGCAGTTAGAGGGGTGGATGTTTTGCTGTCCCTGCAGGCTTCAGGCTGGCAGTTATGGCCACTGGCAGATGGATGCTGGACACAGCTGCTGGATCCCAACCCCAACGCCTGCTGGCCAAGGGCCTTGGCCAAGGGCTGGGGCTGCAACAGAGCTATCACTAGGTATGCTGGGGCCTGGACATGCCAGAGGGGATTCTGTGCACTGCACACATCCCCGGCCAGCCCAGGGATTCTCTCTCACCCCATGAGGGACACTGTGTCATGGGGGTACCAGTGTGCCTCGTGCTCCCAGAGCTGAAGGGAGCTTTCTCTGAGAGCAGTTTTTTCATCTTCACATGAGTCTTCTCTCCTCAGAACTCAGGCAAGAGCTCTGAAATCAGGGGGACAGACCAGTGAGGCTCCCAAAAGCCCCTCCTGCCAGCCCACCTGCCACTGTGATTTCTCCTAAGCCAGTCTCTCTCTGGGCTGCCTCCCGTCCTGAAGTATCCTGGGTCCTTGGCAGGCCCCCCGCTCATCATCCCTGTCGGTGCTCTGGCAGGCTGGAGCTAGGAGCCCTTCCAATTGGGTGCAAGATAACGAAGGAGCAAGCTGTGGGCTCCTTCAACGTGGCCAACTCAGTAGCCCCTGTCCTCGCCAAAGCTCACCTCCCTCCATTACCTCAGAGCCTGCGAGGCCTTAAGGTCCATCACCTGCCAAGATGCCAGATGGTGGGGAAGGACTTTTCCTTCTAAAGACCGACATCTGGGCCCTGGCGGGGTGAGGGCAGAGCCAGTAGCTGGGCAAGGAGAGGCGTCTCCAGCCCTGAGCATGCTGGGAGCTGAGGGAGAGGCTTCCCTGTGAGCAGCGAGTGAGCAGACGCCCCGAAGCCGCCACCGCAGAGCAGCCCTGCCCGCCATTCATTCATTCCTCCACGGGAGCCGATGTCCCAGGACCGTGGGCAGAGCACATTCCAGGCCCTGGGCCATGGGGGTGAGCGCAACGCTGTCCCAGCTCGGTTCTTTGGAAATAACAATAAAATTAGCAATCAAGGAAGTAAGACTGAGAGAGAGAGGGAGATGAAAGAGAGAGAGAAAGAGAATGAGAGAGATGAAGGAGAGAATGAGAGAGAATGAGAGGGAAAGAAAAAAATGAGAGAGAATGAAAGAGAAAGAAAATGAGAGAAAGAGAACTGTAAATATGCCAAATTAGGAGTGAGATAGGTGCTATAAAATATTTTTTAGACGTAAAAGAGAAAACTATAACTCTGTGTTAACAGAATTGAACACCGTGATAAAATGGAAGACTTCATAGAATTAAAGGGGCTTCCCTAATGTACCCCTTTATGTGCTTTGTAGGCACTGAGTACTTAAAGCACAGAGGTCAGGTGCGGGCCAGGCTGCTGGCCTTAGACTCCCTGGGTGCAAATTCCCAGGTCAGTGTTTGGCTGTGTGACTTCCAGCAATGGCATCACTTCTCTGAATCTTGGTTCCTTCTTTCACAAAAGGGGGGGGCAGTAGGTGTCCCCCACCCCTCCCCACCTGCCAGTCTGGATCCCACCCCTCTAGGGGCCTTAGTTGATTCTCCCCATTTGTTGGTTTTGGCAAAAGTCAAAATACATCCTTTCTATAAGTCGCTTAAATAGAGATTTATTTCTTTTAGTCTCAAAAATGAAATGCTTAAAAAAGAACATTTCCAATTTTCTTGTTTGTTTGTTTTTTTTGTTTATTATTATTATTGAACTAATGAAAATGCTTTAATAGTGATTGAAGTGATGAACGCACATCTGTGCGATTATGCCAAATACCACTGATTGTGCACTTTGGATGAATTGTATGCTTTATTAATATGTCTCCATAAAATTGCTTTGTTTTAAAAAGAACAACAACAATGCTAGGCACAGTTTGTAAATGAGCCACAGGTGAGTCTCCAGGGCCAGCGAGGCAGACAGTCAGGGGCTCCTTGAGCTCCCAGCCACCCAGAGCCCTGACCTAGCCAGCAGCCCCCAAAGAAAGTCAGCATAGGGGTTCAGAGGCTGGGGCTCAGCAGGCCAGTACTGGGGACCCATATATCTAATTTGCTACTCTGTGTGGGTCACTTTTACCATTCTGAACTAGAAAGTTGCCTCTCAAAATGGCCCCTTGCTGTGAAAGTTAACTAAAAATAACATCTTCAAGATATTAATGGGTTCACACCTACAGGAACATTTTTTTCTTCTGGGGTACATAACTCAATCTACCACAAAACACAACTTTCAGACCCTTACAGCAACAGGTTAAAGAAGTAATAATAGTAAAAAAAAATCCTTGACCATTTTGATAGATGTTATAAAGTTTTGCTACAATTCAATTACAGTTCTTAAAAACATAATGCTACACAAACAAGGGCCAGGAAGTAACATCTTTAAAGCAATAAGCAATATTAGAAACGGCAATGAACATACACTCTAATGGTCAAATATGAAAGCAGTTTTCCCAGACTGGTACCAGGATGGCTGCAGCCTGAATCCCCGGGCAGTGGACTCTGTGGCAGAAATTCACGTCCCCAGGTTTATCGGGGATGCCCTGCAGAAGGCAGGAAAGTAGGGCTGGGCAGAGGGAGAAGCTGGGCTGCAATGCAGTTGCAACAAAAGCTGCAGCTGACTGCACAGGGAGCTCCAAAGGCAGGGAGAAGGGCATGCACCTTTATCTCCAGCATCGGCCAGGCTCTGGACGCTTCCCAGGAAGGCGTGTGTATTAGTCAGCCAAAGGGGTGCTAATGTGAAATACCAAAACTGGGTTGGTCTTTACAAAGGGTATTTATTTGGGGTAGAAGTCCACAGATACCAGGCCATAAAGCGTTGTTTCTTCTCTCACCACAGTCCATTGCCACGTGTTAGAGCAAGACAGCTGCCGGCGTTTGCCAGGGTTCAGGCTTCTGGGGTTCCTCTCTTCCCGGGGCTGCGTTTCTCTCCGGGCTTAGCTCCTGTTTCCTCCACAAGGTCAGCTGTAGACGATCAGGCGAACGGCTTGCTTCTCTTCTCCTGGGGCCTTCTTTCCA
>JAQZBX010004771.1:6872-45769 GCA_029593785.1 Cabassous unicinctus | reverse complement strand
GCCATGCCTTTTATATTCGATTCCCCACCCACCAAGGGGTGGGGCTCAATTCCCTACTGACATGGCCCAGTCAATGCCCTAATCATAACTTAATCATGCCCAGATTAACAGATCAGTTTACAAGCATGATCCAATTATATTTTTGGAATTCATAATTACATCAAACTCCCCAACTGTAACAGCGTGTGACCCATGCCAGATGACCCTTCTTCAGCTGGGACAATTCTGAAGATGGCTGAGAATGCCCATGGCATTCCCAGCCACTGGGGGCATGAGTCTTTTGGTCCTGAAGGTGACAGAGCAGCTGGGGGTGAGGTGGGGGTGCCTGACAGCATCCACCACGGTGTTCAGCTACACCAGGGAAATGTCCCTCCCGCGGGCAGTTATCACATCCCTAAGCGACTCTCAGGTTCCCGAGAGTGCTGATGTCAAGAAGCTGGTCGGACCTCTTTGACACAGTTTTTCGCAAATGTGTCTTAACCACAGCACATCTTATTTATTTGTTTTTTGCTTGTTTGTTTTTAACAGGGCGTCAATGACAGCTCGGGGGAGTAGACTTGTAAGGAAGATGGTGGTGAGCCCTAGAGCATGCCCTGCTTCCTCTCTGGGCTCAGCTCGTCCCACCCCAGCCCCGAGTTCTGGACCCTTCCCAATCTGGAACTAAGACCCCCAAGAACCAAGCAGCAAAGCTGCTGGCCCCACCCACCCACAGGGCAGTCTCCTGGGCCCAGCCTCCTGCTCACGCATCCTTGGATACTCTGGAGACTACTAGTCTCCTCGTCCTTGTGGGGTCAGCCTGGAGCTCCCACCTGGCTTTACTGTCCTCTCTCTGAAAGCCCTCTGCTCAAAGTTCTGCCTCCTTGGGCCAAAAACCTTTTGGATGATGACAGTCACCTTCTTGCTTCTTGCTTTTAGGCTACGTTTGGAGCCAAAGGGTCCTCGCTCTCAGAAGACTCCTGTGGCACTAAAGGCAGCTCTCCCTTCTTACCACCCGAAGTGCCTCCCACAAGGGAAAGGGAGGGGATGAGAGAGAGCTAAATGACGTTTTCACCACATCCCACAGAAGGTTCCAGGCTGAGGAAGACTCCTCAGGAGCAGGGGAGGGAAAAGGGAGAATAGGCTATCTCCCAGGGACACCCCCCACCCCCCAAGATATGGATCATCTGACCCCTCCTCGGTCGTGATTCTCCAGGTGGTATTTCAGTGGGTTCCAAAGTTCTCTTCCTGGGGAAGTTGGGCGACAGGGTTACCACTCCTCCATCCATTCTCTCCCTTCCCCCTTTCTCTTTATGCCAAGGGAGTTGATGTGCCCTGGATGAAAGAGCTGATGTGTCATGAGTTTAGAGCCAGGCAAATGAGTCTTGGGCTGACCTCTCCTCTGCCACAGAGGTCTCGTGGAACTTTCTGCATCTGTAAAATAAACATACGAAAATAGCTACCTCCTATGATGGTCTTGACGGTGAGACGAGCCGACTTTTCCAATTATTTGGGGGGTAAAACACCACCATATATTCTTCTTTATGGTTAAAGGAGAGCCAAGCTACTGGCATGTGAATTTCTCCCTTCCGCAAAAAGTGTCAGGAGATGAAAAAAAGGGGCATGTATTTGAGTTTCACTACTCTAAAAAAATCAGTACAGATCTTTTACTATTTAATTAGTAAAAAGAGTTATGCAAGTAAATCCTGAATCTTTTTCCTGGATGTAAAATGATTTTTAACACTCTGTCTTTGTAATATTTTTGAATTCACTTTTTACAGCTTTATTGAGGTCTCACAGTAAGCTGCACATGTTTGAAGTGATGCTCGGGTCAGCATAAATCACTCACCAGTGGGAGACGTTGATGATTTCTGTAGCTATTTCAGAGGCACTCCAGCTGGGAAGCTGATTACCAAGTGAGAATGGAGTTGAGAGAAATTTGAGGTGTTGGTGGAATCACACGCACAGGAAGCTGCAACTTCTGATTCTCAGCAGGAAGGAGATTTGGGAGAAAACCAGGAAGCCATGCAAACACCTCTGGGAGGATGAGGATGAGGATGACATTAGAGATTTGAGCAACAGAAGCCTTTCCTTCTAGCAAAGTTAGGTTCGTAGCAAAGTTGAGACTTTTAGAGAGGAGGTTGACCTTGCAACCAGGGAAGGATGTCCTCTGAGTTTCAGATGAAACTTATGCCAGATAATATTTTGCAACAATATCTCCTGTCCCACATTTGCTTTTCTACAAATCCCTCACCCCCTCATTGAGAGGTGGAGTCTATGAACCTGACTTATACGACTGTCTCAACCAATGAAAAAAGAGGAAGTGACACAATGGGACATCTGAGGCATGGTATAGTATTGCCATGCACTTCCACCAGCTTCTCTTTGAACACTCACCCTTGGAAGCCACCCACCATGCTGGGAAGAAGCTTAAGCAGCCCACATGATGAGAAACAGGTTCCCAACCCACAACCCCAGTTGAACTCCAGCCAGCACCCAACACCAGCTTGTCAGTTGAGTGCGCCATCTTGGAAGTGACTCCTGCAGCACCCAGCAGAGCTGCACCGGAGCCACCTCAGCCAATGCTACATAGGGCAGAGATGGGTCTTCTTGTGAGTCCTGCCCAACTTGAAGATGTGTGCGCCAACCAAATGAGTGTAGCTGTTTAAGACACTAGCATTTGGGGGTCTTTTGTTATGCAGCAATGGGTAACTCATACGAAGCTCATCTGGGAGAAAAGTTACAAGCTGATGACAGGATTCAAGAGTTGTCATAATCAATATAAGGCGATGCCAGCCCCAGCACTTGTTATGTGGTGGTATTCTCCATTGAGTAAGTCCCTCCCACCATTCTGGGATGTCTGGGACCCTAAAGGACAAGAGTAAGAACTTCCTTCCCATAGTTTGACATGGAAGTTAAAAAACGCCTCTGGTCACAGCACAAACTTTTTTGCAATGGTTTAAAAAGTGCTTTTGTTATAATATTCTTTAGAATAGTACAATTCACTGAGTGTTCAAGTAACTCCTCTGCAAATGTCAAGATTCTGCTCTATCATCTGTGTCTATAAACCTCTTTTTGTATAGTTTGCAGGATGCACCACGCAGCAGGGAGCATTTAATGGGCACTTATGAAGCATTCACGACAACTTGCATATGAATTTGCTCCATTTTGTAGATGAAGAAACTGAGGGTCTCAGAGGTAAAGGGACTTGTCCATAGAGCCGCCACTGGAAGAACCTGCACAGGAAGCTACATCTGTTTTTCTTGGAGTCGAAGACTCTTTATGATGCCAAAGGGTAATTTGGATTTTCAATTTGGGCTTTACTTCTTTTTACTTAACTAAGTGATTAGAATAAGACCCTGTGGCTTTAAGTCTCCCCTACCCCTCTCCTTTTAATGCTAAAATATTATAGATAGACATTTCTTTTTGTCCAAATACAACATCTCACTATTTCTGGGTTTATCGCCTCTATGGAACCAGAGTTTCTCCTTGTTCTCTCGTTTGATGTGAACAATTGAGGTTTGCTTAGCAAGAAAACAGGGCAGTTATGGGGGGGCATCTGCTATGCTCCATGGCTGTTTAACCACCTTTCATCAGCTCTAGGAGACCATGCTGCAGTGTGGCCTTTTCTCTGAAACCTTCTCCCAGCTGGGTTAGAGATGCTTCTTTTTTCCCCAGGGAAACTCATTCTTTCTTCAACTTGGCCCTCATTACTTGCATCACCAACCAGGCCCCAAGACGGTGTCTTAATAACCTTTGAATTCCAGGAACCCACACACGGTAAGTCCTCTATAAATGCCTGTAACTGGATGAATAAACAATAAATGAATGACGCCACTTGGGTTAGCAGAAAGTCTTGCCCCTTTATGAAAGTTACTACCAGACCTTGGCAATAAGGGAACATTTAATCAAGAATTATATTCAATTCAGAGCAGAGATAAATACAATCCTTTTAAAGACTCCCAGGCCAGTAAGTTCTGACTGTAACCAGACCACATGGCTCACGTCCCCATCAGAAGGGCCATGGACATTGATGGTGGGCTGGCTACATGCTTGGGCTTGTAAATCCCCCTTCCCCAAGAATCCCAGTGGGCAGGCACCATTACAGTGAGGGAACTGGTGCACTGGGAGTTTGGGTAACTGATCCGCAGTCCCACCAGACTTCTTAGAACTTGAATCCAAGCAGCCAGTTGCAAACCGCCAGCCATCCTGGTGGTGGTCACCCAGAAGGAGACACTCAACCTGGGAAGCCTAGATCAGAAAACATCCCAGGGCCAAGGCACTCTAGAGCAGCACCTCTTAGCCTCATGTGCTCATGGGAGGCTGGCAGGTGGCTCCAGGTGGGCCTGTGAATCTTCATGGATAACAAGCATCAAGAGTTACCTGTTGCCAGTCCGTGGACCACACTTTGAGAAGCAAGTGCAGGGAACAGACTGTGCTGCCTCTTAGTTAGCTTCCCAGGCAGATGTAAAGTCAGACAGAGGATATGGAAATATAAGGTGAGTTGGACAATCTTCTGATTTAATCTTATTTTTCTGCATATTTTCTACAGGCTGAGCAGGAGTTTGTCAGAGAAAGCATGGGTCTTCTACCTGCTGGCCCCCCGAAGCCTTTTTTGCACTGCAAATGACACAACTTAAGTTTGATACATGAGTCTTGGAACTGGGGCAAGCAGTACAACTCTGCTCCTGAAGTCAGATGAACTCAGCATGCCCGCCCTGCAGTCCTGGACTCATGGATGGGGCCCCTCGTGAGACAGACGGGGCCTCGCTGCCATCCACGCACCTGTCCCATCTAGGGTATTTGCCGGAAGAGGGCCACCTTTGGAGCCAGGCACTTTGGGGCTAACTACCCAGCTCTGAGCCCCTCACTAGCTGTGAGACCACAGGGAAGGACCCTTCTTGTGGACTTGATCTCCCCATTTGTACAACAGCTCAGCAAGACACCATTCAAGGTCCTTGAGAGGAAGTAAGTGTAGCAACGCTGCCTATCAGAAGGATGTAAAATACAAGTGGGGACCTGGAAGACATTGCTTGGAAATCAATTGCATACAAATCTCATTTAAATGAGCTTCCAAAAATGAGAACTCTAGTTCTCCAAATGCAGTTGGCTGTGTGAGTCCAAGGAAATGACTTGTGAATCAAGAGAGGCTGTGTGAGCAGGCAGTGTTCTCCGCGTTGCACAAAACACAGCTCCATTTGGTTCTTGAATACACAGCAATGTCGGGCACCAGAGCCCCCACACGTTTTATGGACTCCTTTGCTCTTGAAATGGACATTATAAAGAGAATGTTCTGGTACCCAAACGTCACATTCCCTTTAGCTACAATTCCCAGCACCTCGGCAGGACATCTGCAAAGCCTGGGATCAGTTGCCGTGTTATCTGGACTTCCTGGGGCCAGCTTCCTGCAGGATGCTTGGGCTTCCTTGAAAGTGTCCTGGGACAACCCTGCCAGCCCTCCACCGCTGTGGCGAGCCCTCCCCTGAGCCCCTACCTTCCAATGGGCTCTTTGCCCTGACCTGGGTTCTGCGGACTCTGCCTCCCTCCAAGAATTTGTGGTTTGGTCTCCCCACACCATGGCCTCTGATTCCCAACCCCCACCCCCATGCCACCCCCACCCTGAGCTGGGTTGAGTCTTGATTTTGATTTTTATGGAGTGTGGTTATTCTCAGTACGCTTTTCAACATGTCTCTGTCATTCGAAAGCACTTTGGTTCGGGATAGGCAGACTGGTTTATGTAGCTTGTTTGTGGTCAAAACTGTTTTTTTTTTTTAATATATATTTGATTATAAGGGTAATTTCACAAGGAAGCTTAAAGCTAGGCAGAGATTTTGTTTTTCCTGCTGCATTAAAAATGAAATTGTAGTGATACAGCTGCTGTTTAGACCAGGTGAGTGCGGAGGGTCTCTGGCGGGACAGAGGCCGGGGGGAGGGGGCTGCCCGTGGCTGCAGAGTGGTGTCCAGTGCGGGGCGATGGGGCGTGTGCCAGCTGGTGGTCCAGGTCACGGACATCTCACCTAGCTTTTCCACGTTGCCTCGTTTCTTCTCCATGCTCACTCTGTATGTGCTGTCAAAGGTGTCCAGTCTTCTAGTTGGAAGAAGGTGGTGTGGAACTGGGCATTGGAGCCCAGCCCCTCTGATTCATTTCCCTGCACCCCACAGGACCAGCTGCAGCTCTGGTCCAGACCAATGCCTCCTATGAAGGCTCTGTGTCCACTTGGACACAGCCAAATGCAAGTCCAACCCCAGGACCAACAGACCTCTGACAGTGGGGAAGCGCTTACCTCTTGGACCAAGGTTTCCTCTTTGAAGAATGGGATAGTACAACCTGCTTCAGAGAGTTCCAGAGACTTCAACAAGATGGCCCTACTGCTCCTCTGGCTGTGTTTGAGGGTCTGGCTGGGGTGGAATCATTGGGTGACTGCTGGTCCTCCCCTGCGCTGGTTCCCAGTGCAGCCCACCATCCTCCAGGGCCCTTTGTGGCCCTGGGCTGGTTTGGGGCTGGGAGGCACAAGGCCCCACAGTCATCGTTGGACCAGTTATTCTTTCCAAGGGCAGGCCATAAAATGCTGCTCCACTTCTTCCCTTCCTGCAGATTCCAGGGATTCTTGTCTAGATGGGAAACATGGCGACCAGTATAAATTAATCTCCAAGCTTGTTCTGCTTAATATGAAATGAAGGAGCTGGAGTTCAGCTGGCTCTGGGCCCATGGCCGTTTTTAGATTGCTTTGCAAAATGTGTTGGGTTCAGCAAAAATCTCCTTTCCCTACGGACTCCCCCACTAGTTTTTAAACCCCTTTGTATGTCAAGGGAAATGCAAGCCTTATGTCTCAGATCCATTTACCCTGAAGTCACTAACACTGTTCTGTAAGAGTGGTTGACTGTTCCCAGGGCTCCCTTCTCAAGACAGGAAGTTGCATGGAACTTAGAGTGAGCAAGCTCTGATTTCCCAAGAGCTGGGAAAGAATCAAAGCCCCAAATCCGGTTGGGTTTCAATAGCTACAAAGGTTGGCCAAAGAGTGGCTTCTTTGGCTAACACTCATAGTTTGGTTCTTTTCGATTCCATTTGTCGTTTAGAAGACACAATTCAGCAAGAGCAGTTGCGTTGTTTTTCTACAGAGCTATTTTCAAACTCAAATCACCAATACAATTTAACTGATGTTCATAGACATTTTTTGCAATGAAATCTACAACAAAGCAGCGCCCCCCTGACTTCAGGTTTCTGTGCGGATTTAGCATTGGATTAGAAGCCAAGGCAGCCCTGGGCAAGAGCTTCACACTGGCTCTGGTTTAATTACCACATGTGAGTTTGCCATTTCCTTCTGGTCTTCCTGGGAGCATGCGGCCAGCCGGTCTGTAAGTTCCCCAAGGGCAGGGCTTTGGCTGTACTTCTTGATTTACCTTGATATGGCTTCAGCCCAGTGCACCTTCACTTTCATTTACTTGTGGAAAATAGGTCCCAAGTAAGTAGCTTTCTTACTCATCAGCTCTTGCTTTCTAGTGTGGTCCCAGCCTTTTCCTGCTGAGCCTTCAGATCCCCATAAACCATGTCTCCATTTGTAAACCAGCTACGGGAATGGTGATGGAAGCCACTTGGGATTCTCAGGGACTTGTCAAACAGCTACTCCCAGGCTCCACTTGAAGCTTAGGTGGAGAAAATTCCAATATTGGCTGGGCACAGAGGGTTGGCTAAGATCAAAGTGTCCTAGATCTGTAATTTGAGCCAAACTGGGAGGGGGGGCAATGACAGAATGGGGTGGGGTGGGGGTGGACAAATCTGTTCCCACAGGCCAACCAGCATGTCCAGGTAGCCAGGGACGCTGGCGTAGGTGGCCTGGGACAGACAATAGGCAGTCCCAGCACCCAAAGACATCAGGGACTCTAACTCATGCTGATGGTCCCCCACAAGTGTGGTGCAGACAATATGCAGATTTTCTGAAAGGTGACAGGATGGCCTAGACCCCCAGCAGGGGTCAGTCTAGTCTCCAGCCTGGGGGGCTCCTCTCTTGAGCAAAAGAAAGTTCTAGCTCAAGAGGAGCTGGGGTCCTGTTGAGGATGTGTGCTAAGGAAAAAGGCAGAAATGGAATTACCAGAATCAGAACTCAGGCCAGACTTTGACTGGCAGCAGGGGGGACCCTAAGCTCAGTCCTCAGTGAGGAGCCGATGCTGCTGAAACGCCCCTCAGACCAGGACACGGCGTGGAAGGGGAGAGGCAGGCCAGGCACCAGCTTCCGTTCTCACTGGGGTTGAGGCTGTGACTTACAAGCTTGCCTATTTGGAAATAAATTGTCTCTTGCATGGCAGAAAGAGGGGATCAGAGCTCACTGGGAGAAGTCAGGCCCTCCCAGGAGGGAGATTACTTTCAAGCAGTTGCATGGATTGCCTTTTAAAAAAAATTTTTTTTTATTTTAATTTTTTTTCTTTAGTTATTCTTTTTTTTTAAATTAAATTAAATTTATTTTTTAATTTTTTTGTTCTTTTTGTTGTAGTTTTGGGGTTGCCTTTTGATCTTTCTGTAATGGCTATGGTTATGTCTAATCATGGGCTTCACTTGCCAAGGCTCCCCATCTCCCCCAGCCAGCACCACCGTCACCCCATGGTTCCTGACCCATCACATTTTCTCTCTCTCGGCCTTCGTCAATTTAGTTCTCACAGGAGCCCTGTCAGCGGGAGGCCCTATTCCTCATCTGTGTCTTGGGAAAAAGAAAATCCAGGCAGTTGGGTGACTTGCGCAGGGTTGTGCAGCAAAGGGCTGAGTATTTTTTCATTACAGCATAGAAACCCCCCTAAACTTGGGAATTGGAAATAGGTGTGCAAAAATGTCCCATTGTTCAAGGAGTACGTGAAACCCCAAGAGATCCGGAGATCTACTTGCCCTTGGATCAAGGGCAATGCTTTAGCAGGGGCCGAGAAGACACACAGTAGGTCCTCCATGAATATTAGCTGAGTGAATGGATGGATGGATGGATGGATGGATGGATGAGAGAGTGAGTGATGGGCCTGAGGCTAAGTGCTTGTGTCCTTGTTTATCTCCATTGATTCAAAACATTCCCACTTGCTTGCCTGCTTGAAGCCCACATAGGTTGGGTCCCCATCAGTCTTTTTTTTTTTAATGGGTACAGAGTTGTATTTTGGAGTGATAGAAATGTTCTGGGGCTAAATAAAAGTGGTGGCTGCTCACAACCTGAATGTACTCAATGCCATTGACCTCTTCACCTTAAAATGGTTAATGTTGGGGAGCGGATGTAGCTCGGTGGTTGAGTTCCTGCCTCCCATGTACAAGGTCTCAGGTTCAATCCCTGGTACCTCCTTAAAAATGGTTAATGTTATATGAATTTTTATATCAGTGCTACAGGTTGCTCCACTAACACAAGATGGTAATCTTGATGCTTAAACTCCACAGAGTCCACCGTTGAGCCTCCAGCATCACGGCGGTCCCGGGTACTTCTGCTGTGCGGTCTGCAGAGGTGTCAGGGCCGCTGTGGCTCTGGCCGTGACAAACTGGCCTGGCTCCCAGTGGTGGGTGTCCTGGCTGTCTCGGCTGGCGGCCTGTGCTCAGCGCTGCCTCTGCCACTGTGCCCGCCCTCAGGGATGCCCTTCCTCAGGAAGCTCCGTGCAATTGGGCAAACACACACAGGGGAAAGGGTCTTAACCCTCAAAATGGTGAAGGCCCCTAAGTGCCTGGGCATGGGACCCCAGAGGGGTGAAGTTTCTAGGCAGCCAATGCGTTCTTCGAGCTTGCAAAAAAAAAACAACCCTCTGTTATATGTGCTGCATTCTGTGCCCCAAATAGTAAAATTAAAAATAAACAGCAAAAAGCAGGATCTAAAAGTACCTCACCACTCGGAATCTAAAAATAGTCTCCTAACTATCAACCAGGAAAGGAAGAAATTCAACACAAGTAAGAGAGCATTTAAGAAAGCAATTAAAATGTAGGCACTCTAGCAGAGGGTGTGGATTCAGGCCAAACAGTTCCCGGAGGGAAAGTCATTTCTTTAAAAGGCAGTTTTAATAAAAATGGTAAGGAAGTTGTGATGACCTAAAATGTGAACAATGAAACAAAGACACAGGTTCATAGAACAAGGGAGGAAGAAAGCCACACAAACATAGAGAGAAAATGAACCCATGTGGGGCAATTCTTTGGGAAAAACATGTTTACCGAATTGATTAGCCAGAGGAAATACTTTTTAATAGAAAAGAGAGAGAGAACAGAAACTGACAAACTTAGAAATGAAAAAAGGCAGATGAAACATTCGGGAAATTGTAAGGGTTGGAGGCAATGGCTCGCCCCGTTAGAAAGTTAGCCAGAAACATGGCGGGTTTTAGAGTCGAATCTTGCCCACTCCACTTAGTTTAGCAATTTACTTCACCTACTGTTCCTGCTTCCTCGTGTAAAATGGGGAGGATATTAATAATAATAATAATAATAATAATGATAATAATGTGCCATCTATTGCAGAGATTGAGGAAGTCAATCCTTGTCACTTATGGGAACACTGCAGGGGAGCAGCCAGAGAGAAGGGCCAGCGTCAGGCTCCACCCCAGGCTCATGTCCAGAACTCACGGCAAACAAGGAAGCCCAGGCTATTATTATCCCCATCCTGCAGATAAAGAAACTGGGGCAAAGATAGGTCAGGGAAATTGTCCAAGATTGTTCAGCTTCCTTAGAAACAGAAAGATAGTCCAAACAGGTGGAAGACCATAAAACCGTCACTTGCTTGAAGGAGCAGGGAGGCTTTTCCTGGAAGAGAGGAGACTGGGGGTGGGGCTAGCGGCGAGGGGCATGTTCCTGGGTGCCGGGAAAGAGCCAGCACCAGTGGGCAGGAGCTAAGGGAGGCACATTTGGGTCAATAGGAGCAGAGTGGAGTGGATGCTTGAGCTTTAACCATTTCTGTTTTCTCCAGTGATTTCTCCTTTCTGCCTGGCTTCCAAGTCTGGGAGTGATGGCGGGGAAATGAACTTTCCTGACTTTTTTGCTTCCAAAAAATGTAGCTCTTTAGAGGGACAAGGCCCTGTGCCTGTGAGAGAAAAATTTGTCACAATTAAGGGGGAGAGGGTCATCCTCTAGAGACTAGGACATGCTGAGGGTGGCGAGGTGGGCGTGGAGGAGGGCGGGCAGGTGGAGAGCAGAGGCCTGGGCACCTGGAGAGGATGGAGATGCTCCTACTTCTTGGACAGGGCCCCGTGGAGGCCCCAGCGAGTAGCTGGCTGTGTGGGGGTGCCACTGAGAGCCTCTCCAAGCTTCTTGTGCTCCCGTGTGCCCCTCCAAGGCACAGGCAGGCTCCTGGGATGCCCCAGGGATGGCCCAGGTGGGCTGGAACACACTCGCATCCTTCAGGAGCCACAGCAATAGGGATGGGGGCCTCAGTGGAGACCCCCAATCAAGGACTCATGATCAAGGACAAGATGAGACTGTGCTCATTGTGACAGATTCCAAAATCGACAGGTGACTCATGGGCCAGGTGCTTTGCCTCTACCTAAGACCCCTTAGGACATACTCACTGCCTTGGGGAAGAACGACAGGATCCCAGTGGACTGGATTTATTTTTTTCATAACCTTAATGGCATAAGACTTTTGAATAGCAATTAAGCAGAATTGGAGCAGAACTGGATATGTAGACTAAGAGTTTGCCTCCTATGTTAGTACACCTTTTCCCACTAGTTAGAGCTACTTACACGTAGATGGATTCCCTGTCCTTGGAATGTCCCAGCAGGGACAGGGAAGGGATGAATCCTCTGGAAGAATGTCTAGAGAAAATGTGTGCATTGGCTAAGGGCCTGGCCCACCTAGAGACCATGTGATTGTCTGAACTCAAACAGGCGGAAAAATGGCAGCCGGCAAGAGGGGATCGGGGTAGAGCCTGGAAATGTTCACTGCCAAATGTCTCCTACGACTACCTAAAATTCATGGTCATAGATTCATTTCTAAAGGGAAAAGTTCAGAGGGTCTATGAGAGAAGGGAGGGGAGAGAGAGGAGTTAGGAAGAGAAGAGAAGATCATAACGTCCGAAGGGAGCATCCGCGTGGGCGAGTGAGGTGGAGTGTATGGTGTGGGGCAAATGTAATGGTGAGGGGTGTAGAGGAGGGGGTGGTGGTACAGCAGGTGTGTGAGGGAGAGGGGAGCCAGTGTGATGTGGGTGCCACCGGAGTGATAGAGTAGGTATGCAGTTTGGGAGGGACTGCATGCCTTATGGGTTCTTACCCTGCAGGAGATTTTCCCCTGCAGGGAAAAGTTAGTTTAAAAAATTATATAACTTGGCATTCTGTGAACATTTCCAGTCTGAGGACACTTGTCTCTCTTCAATTCTGGGAAATTATCAGTCATTATCTCTTCAAATACCATCTCTCTTTACGAAACTCCCGTTAGACATATGTTGGAGATTCTTGATCTAACTTCCATGTCTACTATCTATTTTTTCACATTTTCCATCTCTTTATCACTCTCTTTCTTAACTAGATTACAAGACATTTTTTTCACAGCTTGATTTTCTAAAGCATCCATTCTCTTTAACTCTTTTAAGTTTCCAGTTTATCCATCCTATCACGATTTGTTTGGATTTCAATAACTACTTTTCTCTTCCAGATTTCTAAATTTTTTGTATGCTCCTATATTAGTTCATAAACTCTGGTATTTGCTTTAAAACCTCCTGTTCTTATTATATGGATGCAATTTCTTCCTTTGACTCTTTAGGAAGTTTAAGCTTACCAATTTTAAAGTTCTTTTCAGATTACTTTATTGTTTCCATTTTCTCTGGAGGCTAATTTTCCCATTTATTAGATTTGTCGACTGTCATATATAGTGTTATGCTTTCTTGTTTGTTTCATGCTTTTGAGCTGATCTTGCTTGGGGTCTTATTTTTGTGGTTGTTATTTAAAGTATTGTTTTCATCATTTTCTTCTTACTGTATGACAGTTTACCAGATTTCTCAGTCAGGTTTCCTCAGGTCCCCAGCTCAGTAAAAAATCTTATAGGATCTTGCCCAATGGGACCTGCAGTCCTAGCCCCAAACCTGCGAATGGCAGTCAGTTGCACAATTCCAGGTGGTGCCATTTGCATGGAATACAATGTGAACAGCACCCCCTGGAGTTGGGCAGTAAGGTGGTTCCAATGGCAGCCCATTTCCAATCCTGAAATCTCCATCTTCTTCCACCACTGGCAGGTACCATTTATGGAGACTTAGAGAGGATAATAGCTTGCTTATGGAAATTCATTGGGGAATGGTACAGAGTCCATGCATTTTTCTGCTACACTGTGTTGCAACTCAGAGCTGTTAAAGAATGCTGTGGAAAGGATTCCTCAACTGAAAATGGATTCTTCACATTTTTCCACGAGTGAGTGGATGTTTGTGGGGTTGGTAAGAATAGACAAGTTTGGGCTTTACCGCCTAGAAAATGCCCCATGTCTACAACCACTAGGCTTGCTGAGTCCTGCAAGGAGCTGCGTGTGTAGAGGGAAACTTGTCAGTGGTCTTGCAGCTCCTTCCACCACTACTGAGATCAAGCGTGCCACTCTCCTCCAGTCAAAACTGCATTTCAAACAGCCCTGGGATTATGTTTCACGTTATTGGATGTGATTTCCCAAAACCACGCTTCACTTTGCGTTTGCATCACTGTCAGGCAGCCCTCCCTGTTGCTTCAGAAAGAGAGCTCGGAGTCCAGCTAAAGACTTAGCAAGCATGCATTCATAAGCTTGTGCACATTTTCTCTCTGGTACATGACCTAATGGGTTCAGTAACCCTGGAAATATTTGATGTTCGTTCCACACGTCCCCTGGGTCACTGGTTTACTGGAAGCCAGTCCTCCAAGTCTCTCCTGCTAAAATCTCCTCCCCAAAGGAAAGAGCTAAGGACTACCATGGGAACGGTCTACATTTTCAGCCAGTCAAATCTGTGGGATTCAAGTCTCTCCTTTGGCTAAGCCTGTCGTCTGCAGTGGGGGAGCTGCAGGGTGGGTTTCCCTATATCCAACGTGGCGGCTGGCACTTGGGCGAAAGTGATTAAGGGGAATACTTCACCCGTGGTCACCCAAGAACAGAAAAGGGATAAGGAGAAAAGCGATTCATTTTTCCTGGATCCAGTTCCAAAAGATGACAATCTGCATGCACTCTGGGATTTGAAAGTAGATGGAACTGCGTTTCTAAATGTTTTAGGTCTGGAAAACTTCAAAGGAACTTGGCCAAGCAAGTCTTCTCTTAAGTTGTAAATCCTGGTCTATTTTAAGAGAAATGCAAGCCGCCTGTTTCTGATTCACTTATCCTTGATTTGTCAAAACACTCTTTTGTAAGAGGTGTTCCTTGTCCAAAAATCCTTGTTGACCCCTGTTAGAAGCGTTGTATACTAAGGCGGGGAATTGGTTATGGTCAATTGTGCCCCCTCCTGATGCTGACCTCAGCTCCATATCTCACCATCCTCAAGGGCTCCACGATCCTACTCGTGTAGGATCTGTCTTTCCCTCTTTGGGAACAAGACAGGGACTTTAAAAGAAGAGGCTGTGGTCTGTCATCCTCAGATCCCCAACCGAGGCTTAGAGGTTTGGCTACAACCTTTAAACACCCTTCCCAGAGGAGAGTAAATAGCGCCTTGTAAAAATACAGCGTTTGTGCTCCTTTGACTTTATGAGGTTTAGAGACTTGAAGTGTAGCATGATAAATGAATGTGTTTTTCTGTGGTTACTCGTATTTTGTCTGCCATATAAGGGTATGCATTCATCCTCAGGATATCTAACATGACAGATGAATCTTTCAAAAATAATTTAAAGTTGCACCTTTAAAAAAAATAAATGGAGGAAGATATAGAGCAAAATGTGCAGATATTAAGTGCATAAATGAAGGAGTCTTGACAAAGGTGTACAGTCATATAACCAGTGAAAGTTTATTAGTGCCTCCTTCAAGCCGATTCCCTTTACCCGTAAAGATCTGTCACCGTGGTTGACAGCTTCTAAGACGGCCTCTAGTGATCCCTGCCTCAATATTCCTGTCCTTCTATAATCCTCCAAACCGGGGCGTGGACTGCACCAAGTGACTTGCTCCCAATGAAGGACAAAAGTGAAGGGATGTCACTTCTGAGGTTAGGTTACAAAGCGACCGTGCCTTCTGTCTTGCTTGCCCTCGCTTGCTCTCTTTCTCTTAAAGTGCTCCCTCTGGGGATGTTAGCTGCCATGTGAGTGGCCCAAATGGAGAGGACCATATGGCAAAGAACTGACATGTGAGGCCAACAGACCCTGAGGACCTGAGGCTTGCAGATGGCCATGAGAGTGAGCTGGGACCAAGCCTGGAGATGGCTGCAGTCCTGGTCCATGCCTTAGGAGACCCGTGGGTGTCTCAAGAGAAGGCATTCAGCTAAGCCTGGCTTCCCAACCACCGGAGACATGCTTGCTGTTTTGCTTTAAGTGTTGGCATAATTTGTCATTTGTTGTGCAACAACAAATAGCTAATCACCGTATAGTCATCGTGGGCTAGCTTTGTCCTTGAACTGCGAACAGATGAGATCACACGGTATGTTCTCTTTTGTGCCTGGCTTCATCTGTTCAACAGTATGTCTGCAAGATGCATTCACGTTGTTGTGTGGATCAATAGTTGGTTCATTTTCATTTAGAGGGTTCATTGCATATATGACAGTTTGTTTCTCCATCCTCCTGTTGATAATATGTGGGTTGTTTCCAGTTTTATGTTTGTTTTTTTTGTTTTTTTTTTCCCCTATAAAGCTCAATAAAGCTTCTAAGAACATTCTAGTGCAAGTCTTTCAATGAGCATATGTTTCCATTCTTCTTGGGTAAATATCTAGGAGTCCAATTGCTGGGTCATTGCTGGCTAATCTTACAAGAAACTTCAAAATATAACCCAAAAATGCCTTCACCATTTTGTACTTTGGTGAAGTGCCTATTCAAGGCTTCCTTCTACTTATTTTTCTTTTCTCTTTCTAGCTCCTTGGGTGGAAATTTAGGCGGCTGATGTTTAAATCCTCTTTCTTGCTAATATAAGCATTTAAAACTATAAATTTCTCCCTAAGTAACTGCCTTAGTTACATTCCACAAACCTTGATATGTTATATATTCAAATATCAATTTAAAATATTTTCCAAATTCTAAATTTCCTTTCTTCCCTAGTGATAGATTATTTTGATGGACACTACTTAATTTCCAAATATTTGGGACTTTTCTGTTTATTGTTATTGATTTATAATTTCACTATACTTAGAGAATGAATAAACTTTGCTATTTTTCAATCTTTTACTAATTTTTGAAACATTTTATGTCCCAGCATATGATCTGTCTTGTGAATATTCCAACTGTACTTGAAAACAATGGATATTCAACAGTTGCTTGGAATAGCATTCTATAAATATCAATTCCAATAGGTTGGTTGATAATTCTATTCTATCCTTCTATATCTTGCTGATTTTTTGTCTAGTTTATTAATTACTAAAAAAAAAGAGTGTTAAAATCTCTGAGTATAATTGTGGATTTTGGAGTTTTCTATTTCTCTACTTATTTCTGTCAGTCTTGTCTTGCAATCCACTTTTTCTGGTTTTAATATGCCCATATATTAATATGATTCCTCAATATTTTCTGTTTGTACAATGCATCTTTCTCCATCTTTTACTTTAAACCTCACCTGTCTATTTGTATTTCAAGTGCATCTCTTGTAGTCAGCATATAGTTAGATCTGTTTTATTTTTTCATTCTGACAAATTTTGCCCCTTACCTGGAGTTTTTAGTCTATTTACTTTTTAAAAAAAAGAAACAATTTATTGAAGTATATCATTCATACATGAACATACATAAACCATAAGTGTTCAGTAAACATCGTGAACTTACGAAACAAACATGCATAACATCACACAGGGATCCCATGCATCACCCCCCACACACAAACACCCTGCATTGTTGTGAAACATTTGTTAACAAATCATGAAAGAGCATCGACAAAGTATTACTACCAACTATAGTGTGTATCTTCCTCCCCTATACATTTTTTTAAGGATTTATTTATTTATTTTTTTACTTTTATCCCCCTCATTTTTGCTGTTTCTGTGTCCATTCGCTGGGCAACTCTCTGTGTCCATTTCCCACACTCTCTTCTCATCCTTCTCCTCCTGTCTTCACTGGAATTCGATCCTTGGAAACTCCGATGTGGGAGAGAGGCGTCCTACCACCTACGCCACCTTAGTTGCTGGTTTTTCGGTGCGCCTTGTGTTGACTCTCCCTTGTGTCACTCTCCTCTTACGTCATCATCTTGCTGTGTGGCTCGCGGGGCCTGGCGGCTCACCTGCGCACGGGGCCTGGGGGGCTCACCCGCTCTTGGGGCCTGGTGGCCCACATGCCTTCCATATTTTTCTTTTTTTTATTTTCACCAGGAGATCCCGGATCGAACTCAGGTCCCTCCAAATGGGAGACAGATGCCCAACCACCCAAGCCACATCTGTCCCCCTGCTATATCTCTTAAGGGTGACCAAAGATACCCAAAGTTATAGTCTTTTCCCATACAGGATGGTCATATAATAAATCAGGCCTAGTTTATCACCAGCATTCTAAAACCCAGACCTAGAGAGAAAAACTAGGTCTGGGGGCACATGCATGGTTTCTAATATAGCAAATGTTTAGCTTACCCTGATTATCACAGAATCAGGACAGCGCAAATATTTGCATTAGTCTATTTGCCTTTAATATAATTATTGACCAATTGGGTTTAAGTCTATCATCTTCTTTTCTAATTGTCCCATCTATTTCTTTTTCTCCTATGTTTCTCCTTTGGGCCTTGTAAATTAACTGAAATGTTCTTTGGTATTCCATTTTTAATTCCTCTATTTGCTCTTTACTTATAAATCTTTGTGTTATTTTTAAGGGTTTTTCTAAGGATGATGATATGCTTTCTTAACTTTTCATGGTATACCTAGAATTGATATGATAACTTCATGTAAAATATAAAAAACTTAAACTTTGAAATTTCATTCTTTGTGCTATTGTTGCCATAAATTTTACATTGGGGGAGGGGAGAATATACATTATCATTTTTGCTTTAACTTGTCATATATATATTTAGATCCTTTTTGTTCTGTCAAACTTGGTTTTAGTTCCTGTCAGGAAGGGTTTAAATGAGTTTGTTTTGGCTTCAAACGTCATTTCCCAACTTCGTTCTAGGTCAGAGTTCTCACTCAGGGGCATGGGCCTTCCTCTTCAGTGTGGCTTTGGGGGGGCCTCGTGCGAATGCCTGAGGTAATCTGAGGTGTATCTGCCCTCAGCTCAGTTGGCACTCCCAAGTCTCCTTGCACCACACAGCCCTTGGCTTCTCCACTCAGCTCTCTTTGAGGCCTTAGGGAGGCTAACCCTGTGTGTTCACAGCCCAGTCCTCACAAAGGACCTGTGGTAAGTCCCTGTGAAGCCTTCTGGGGCTTATCGGAAAGCACCTTCTTCTCCAGGACTCTGCCATTTCAGCAGCCTGAATCTCCTGGAGCTCTGATTTCTGTCTTCCCTGCTCAATGAGTCAGTCATCCTCTCCTTGGGCTCCACCTCCACCTCCACGCGTGGCAGCTGGAAGCTGCTTTCACACAGAAAACCATGGTGAATGTGGGGTTTCACTTTTAAGTGTTTCCCTTCTCTCAAAAATCACAGGCCTGTGCTTTCTTTGGTTCAATACATAATAAAAGGTTTCCTCAAATATTATGTCCATTTTTATAGTTATTGTCTGCAGGAGGAAAGTTCTGGATCCATTTACTCAATTAAAGCCAGAAGCAGACATCCTGACTAATCATTTTTGCATTCTGGTTCAAAGGCTCAATAATTTTTATTCCAACCATTTCCACTTTCCTTTCAGTTTTGGCTCTATCGACACTTTTTTTCAAGGAGAGAGGTCATTCTCCAAGTTCAGACATGAGCTTCGTGCGAAGTAGCTGGTACTATGTAATGAGCATAGGCTTTAGGAAAACCTGACTTCAAATCTTAACTCAGTCACTTACAAGCTTCTGATGACTTTGGGCCAATCAACTAATCAACTAATTAATCAATTAATTAACTAATCGCTCTGAGTTCTAGTTTCCTCATCTAACAATGGGAGCAGTGATAATGATAAAACTGATGCTGATTGCTAACGTTTAGAGAATGTTTATATGATACAAGGAATTCTTCCAAGATTTTCACACTTGCATGATCATTAGAAGGATAGCAATAACGATATAGCTGATGATCAAGTGACCCTGGGGAATGAGAAGAGGAAAATGGAAGAATCTGGGACTCACGTGTGAGTGCTGTCACTTGAGATTCAACTCTCATTCTGGTGTCCTCTTCTATCCCTGTGACCAGGGACATCATAGTCTTCCTCCCAGCAGGGGTGACTAGTTGACTCCTAAATACAAGCAAACAAATGCTATGGGTAGTTTTCTAT
The DNA here is from genome assembly GCA_029593785.1 of Cabassous unicinctus. Classification (NCBI taxonomy): domain Eukaryota; kingdom Metazoa; phylum Chordata; class Mammalia; order Cingulata; family Chlamyphoridae; genus Cabassous; species Cabassous unicinctus. The sequence goes on along the minus strand of JAQZBX010004771.1, from coordinate 26,415 downwards.
ACGAATCCATCGATTATGGTATCAGACCCATTACAAGTTCTACATAATATTTGTAGCATGATGAAATGTTTTAATGATTAAAAACTTGAAGTGAAAAAGAAATGATTGAAGGAGGGACTTAATTAATTAATGGTTTCTTAGTTCATTGCATTTTGTTCCCTGGTACTTAAGAAGGTGTAGAGTAGCAGCTTTCTCGATCTTAAATTGTTGAATGAATCTTAAAACTTGAATCAGTCAGGATAGGCTAGGCTACATTTCAGTAACGAAATATGCCCAAATGTCAGGGATTCAACACAATACCCAATTGTTTCTCATTCATTCTGCATGTCAAATTCTCTGCTCATTACAGTTTCCCAGAGATGCAAGTTTACAAAATCTACTTCTCTAAATGTGTTTCCATAATTACTGAGGCAGGGGGAAAGGAACAGAGAGCTCTACACTGGCTTTAGGAGCTTCTGTACATTTCATTGTCCAAGCAAGTCATATAGCTACTCATAAATTTAAATGGGTAGGAAAGCACAGTTTTAGCATGTACCCAAGGGGAGGAGAGCTGGAATATTTTGGAATAGCCCTAATGACTACACTATCAATTTATGAGTTTTGCCAAACCATCTTGGACCATTTTATCCACACTCTCATTTGGCAACACCTAATATTCATAGTGCTTTTGCCAAGCAACCACCATAACTTTAAAATGGTTATTTGTCCTCTGGACATATGGTCTGTGTTTTCTCAGTGAAACTCTCATAACCAATAATGATGCCATTTCAGGCAGAGCCAATGCCCAACTCCTTCTTTTCTAACCAAGTCTTTATTCTTAAAACCAAGAAGTTACATTTTACCCCATGAAAAATGATGCAGCAAACATGAAACACAATTTTAACATTTGTCAGAAAATCAGACTCTGTGTTTGCTTTGGATTCTAATTACTTTTGAAATTTTCTTACATTAACTAATGACTATTCCATATAAACTTTAATTCACTTGTATGTTACGTCAACAAACTCTTTCTGCCGCCAGTAATTGTCATCATATTTCTTTACATTATATATGTGATAGGAGGATCACAGCTGGGTCAAACCTACACGTACGTGAGAGGAAAGGTTCATATTTTAGTAAGTTTTTCCATCCAAAAGAGCCAGAGAAAATTGCAAACCACACATTAAGAAATGAACTGGCTGGAGGGTGTTTGGAAAATGAAACTCGAATGTTGGTTTCAAAGTCGTCATTTAGTAGTACCTGTCTACACCGACACTGCTTCCTGGTTATAAAAACATGAACTTCACGGGCATGCCGCTGCTTAGTGCTCCTGGGAATATCTGTTCTTTGGGAAAAGCATTGTTTCACCGATTATGCCCCCTTCCCAGTTGATTCATATAAGATTTTAGAAAGAGAATAATTTAGAGAGACAAATATGCAACAGCCATGAAATCCGTAGATTATATGTCAAGGCCAAAAGTCTACTCAACTTCCCATTTTCAATGGACTATGGAATATGTGGAAATTGTCATAAATTCTCAGGTAGCAGAGGTGAACTTGAGGAAAGGTCTATTATCCCAAAGTCTAAATTTCTGTGCCTGTGTGTTGTTCATATATTGACAGGCATCGTCATTTCAAATGTCACAAATATATCTTTCTCCTTCATTATAATGATGTCCTCAATAAAAACTCTGGCCCATCTTCACAGATGCTTCCATCTTTCATATAACTGTGATAAGCATCTTCTTCCGCTTTTCTTCTGCCACCTCTGCAACGGTCAAGATGTCATAAATCGCTAAGCGGTTGCTGGCTTTTCCTTTGTTTCCATGAGTAAAGGCATCTTCTGGGCTTGATATCTGCTTACAGACGCTACAAAACCTTCACTCTATGCACGTTTTCTTATGATCAAAATATTGGTTTAGAAATAAAAAATCTGGACAAGACAGAAAAGACCCATTTGTCCATGTTTTTTCCCACTAATTACAACTATACACTCTGGAAATAATAGAAGAAGCAGCCCCAAGAGAACTCTGAAAGATGGTAAGAGGAAGGCAAAACGGTTCTGGAAGAGCACAGAGGTGGGGTGCCTTAGAATCCCTGCCCCATCCCAAAGAGACAGATACGGGCTGAGTGCTTCCCAAACCCCAACCCAGCAACAGAAGGCAGCCCAGGGAGACTCATTCCCACATCCTCCTTCCACCAGGCAGGTTCCAGCTGCACTGGCAAGGGAGAACAGTCAGGAGCCCAGGTGATGGTAAGTGGTGAGGGGAAGCCTTCTCCTTCCCTGCTGGGCCGGGTACTCTTCTCCCTCACTAAGAGATCCCAGAAGGACAGGTGTGGGCAAGGAATGTGTCTCACCACAATGTGCTTCCAGTTCGGAAAACCTCTTTGTCCCTGCAAGCCCAAGACTCCCTCCCTCCAGGGGAGACACCCAGCGGCTCGGAAGCACCAGCAAGGTCATGGGGTAGAGCTCATCACAATAAATGCCTGAGCTGGAAGCTCTCTCCATTCTCCACAGGCAAGGGGGAGTCCACCAGGATGAGTGGACCCTGGCATGATGGACTCATAGTCCTGAATCTGTAGGCTCTCTTCCCCCATTTAGTAGTATCAGGTAGTCTGGTCTGAGAAAAAATGCTTCTGCCTCATCAGGCAACATCGGAAGGGACCAGTGGGAAGCCCAGAGAAATGAGATAAACCAAGAAGACCAAAATAACACCACAAAGACCCTGAAAATTATATTGTCATTTGAATCACAGCCCACAAAAGTAAACCAGACCTGTGGGCTAGACCTAAACAGAGACACTGCCTGCTATGTCAGGCATAGCCCCTTTTATGTGAACCTATAATTAGCACTTTACTGGTTAAATACATGTCTCAGAGACTTAAATCTTTGGTCTTTTCTTGTGCTGGTTGGGCCCTGAATCTCAGCAGAGTGGTGCCCAACACCTGCTCTCCAGTTCCTCAGACTCACCCAGGACAACTAACAAACAGGATAATGATGAACAACACTCATCCCAGGCAGTGGAGAGAATCTACAACAGCAAGCAAGACAGCTCCATCCATCTGTCCCGTGGGATCTAAGGCCCCTCTCAATCGGAGACAGGGTGAACATCACCATTCCAAAATCATCAACACTGAGGAATGAACAAACATAAGGGGGATTGCAACTATGGACTAAAGTGGACTTATTATTATTCTAGCAATGGAAGACCTTGTATCACTGATATAAAGGCAGAGGCCACCAGAGTTTCAGAGGGGAGAGAGAGGGAAGAATAGGTGTAACACAGGGCATTTTGGGGACATTGGAATTGTCCTTCATGACATTGCAACGACAGATACAGGCCATTATGCATTTTGTCAAAATGGATAAAATTGTGCAGGGCAAAATGTAAACTATAATGTAAACTATAGTCCTTGGTTAGTACAATACTTCAATATGTTTTCATCAATTGTAACAAATGTACCACACTAATGAAAGATGCTGTTAGTGAGGGAAACTGTGGGAGGGGGAAGGGGTGAGATATGTGGGAATCCCCTGTATTTTTTATGTAACATTTATATAATCTAAAGTTCTTTAAAAATACAAAATAAATAAATAAATAAATAGAATGTAGAGTGCTAGAATAGCCAAACATTTCCAAGAGCCAATAACAATTCATCCATCATACCACAAACATGGAAAATCACAACTTAAATGAGGAAGGACAATCTACTGATGATAACACTGAGATGTTGGAATTATCTGACAAGGATTTTTAAGGCAGCCATAAAAAAAAATCTTTCAACAGACAATTACAAATTCTCTTGTAACAATTGAAACAATAGAAAATTTTAGCAGAGAAATAGAAATGATGAAAAAGAACAAAATGGACATTTTAGAAATGAAAAATACAACAGAATTAAAAAAAAAAATCTTTCTGAACAGGATCTGTGATAGAGTGGTGATGACAGAGGATAGAATCAGTGATATTGAAGACAGGTGAATAGAATTTACACAAATCTAAACAACAGAGAAAACAGACAGAAAAAAAAGAATGAATAGAGTCTCAGAGACTACAAAGGATCCAACATTCATTTCATCAAAGTCTCAGAAGGAGAGAAGAAAGAGATAGACTGAAAGAGTATTCAAAGAAATAATGATTGCAAATCTTCCAAATTTATCAAAAGACACAAACCTACAGATTCAAGAAGCTGAGAAGACTCATAGTAGGGTAAATTCAAAGAAATTTATGCCAAGATACACCATAACATAACTTTTGCAAACTAAAGAAAAGAAATAAATCTTGAAAAGAGCCAGAATGAAACAACATATTGCCTATAGGGGATGCCAATTCAAATAACAGTGTAATTCTCACCTGGCACCTTGGAAGCCAGAAGGAAGTGGTGCGGCATTTTTTGGGTACTGGAAGAAAAGAACTGTCAACTGTGAATTCTATATCTGGCAAAACTAGCCTTCAGGAATAAAGAGGAAATAAGGACATTCTTAAACAAACAAACAAAAAAACTTAGAAGAGTGTGACCTCAGAAGTCCCACTCTTAAACAAAAAATAGCTAAAGGAAGTTCTTTACACAGAAAGTAAATAATAAAAGTAGGCATCTTGGAGCATAGGAGTGAAGAAAAATGAAAAGGGCAGAAATATGGCTATATACATTAGCCATATTTCATACTTTTAGCCATTCTCCTCATGATTTTAGAAATCATATTTGATGATTGAAACAGAAGCTATATAAAACCATCTGATGCCCAAGACAATGATATTCAAAGGTTGGGAAGGTAAAGGGACATAAATGGAATAAACTTTCAACACTTCGCTATAAGTTGTAAAATGTCAATATCAGCAGATTGGAATAAGACACCTAAATACAGTATAATACCCAGAGCAATCACTAGGAACATCATACAGAGATACACCTCCAAACACTAAGTAAACCAAGACTGAATCATAAAAAGGTTCAAGGAACCCACAGGAGGGCAAGACAAGAGAGACAGAGACACGAAAGCTCTACCATATCAATAATTACCTTAAATTTAAATGGTCTAAAAACACCCATTAAAAGACAGGAGTGACATATTAATATCAGGTAAAGTAGATTTCAGAGCAAATAAAATGACTAGAGACAAAGGGGGACATCACATAATGATAAAAGGATCAATCCACTAAGAGGATATAATGACCTTAAATGTCTATGTATCAAACAACATAGCCTTGGGATATGTGAGGCCAAAACTGATAAAGCTGAAAAGAGAATTAGGCAAATCCACAATTACGGTAGACAGCTTCAACACCTCTCAGGAAAAAACGCAATCATCCAGGAGGATCTAATGGGCATCCATAAAACACTCCACCCAGCAGCAGCAGAACAGGCTTTTTTTTCCAAGTGCTCATGGAACACTTGCCAAGATAGACCATGAACTGGGCCACTGAAAACTCTCAAAAAGTTTGGAAGAATTGGAATCATGCAGAGCATATTCTCTGACCCTAATAGAATCAACCAGAAATCAATAACATGAAGAAAACAGGAAAATCTCTAAACGTTGGAAAATTAAACAACACAATTCTAAATAATCCATGGGTCAGAGAAGAAATCTGAAAGGAATTGAAAAAAATACATAGAACTAAATCAAAATGAAAATATAGCACATTAAATTGTGTAGCAATGCTGAGAGAGAATAATAATCTGAGCTCCTATCTCAGAATCTAAAAATGAGAAAAACAAACTTAAAGTAAGCAGAAAGAAGGATATACCTAACGACAAGAGCAGAAATCAATGAAATTGTAAAGAGAGAAAAATAGAGACAATCAGTGAAATAAAAAATCTGTTTCTATGAAAAAAAAGCAATAAAATTTATAAATCTCCAGCAAGACAGAAGAAACAGGTTAGCATTATCATAAATGAAACAGGGGGTATAACTACAGATCCTGCAGCCATTAAAAGGATATTAATGAAATACTATGAATAAGTTTATATAAATAAATTCTATGTAGTAGAAGAAATTAATCAATTAATCAAAAAATGCAAAAAAATGAAATAGATAACCTGAATAGTTCTATAACCATTAAAGAAATTCATTTATAATTAAAAGCTTCCCCAAAAGAAAGCCCACTGTCCAAGTGGTTTCACTGGAGAATTCTACCAAACACTTTAAGAAAAATTAACATGAATTTTACACAATCTCTTTAAGACTGTATAAACTCATTTTATGAGGACAGTGTTACCGTAGTACCCAAACCAGACAGACAGTACAAGGATATAAAATCACAGATGAGTATCTCTCATGAACTGAGATGCAAAAATCTTCCAGAAAATAGCTGCAAATAGAATCCTACAGAAAAGAGAGGCCAGATAGAGCCAATACCTATCCAGTCAATTGATTTCCAATAAAAGTATAAAAGTAATTCAATGGAGGAAGAAAAGTTTTTTTTTAACAAATGATGCTACAACAAATTTTAGCTATATAACTTTATATGTATTTGTATTTATATTTATATGTATTTGCATATATTTAGCTGTATAAAAACCATATGGACAAAACATATAAGCCTTCTCCCTTACCTCACCCCATACACAAAAATTAATTTGATATTATCGTAGGTCTAATGTAAAAAATAAAGCTATAAATCTTGTAGGAGAAAATATAGAATATCTTCCTGATGTCTTTTGGAAAAGATTTCTTATACAGGACACAAAAAGCACAATAATAAAAGAAAAAATAGATGAATTAGGCTTCATCAAAGTTAAAGCCATCTGTTTATATGAACGTACTGCTAAGAAAACAAATATGCATGCTACAATACATATATCTAATGAAGGACTTGCACCCAGAATAGATGTAAATTCCTACGACTTGATCATTAAAAGGTAAACAATGCAATCAATAATGCACAAAATACTTGAAAATTCTTCTTCATCAATGAAAACATCCAAATAGCCAGTAAGTACTTAAAAAGGTATCAGAAAAATGTAGTGGTGTCCTGGTAAACATTTACCAACAGGCTCTGCATGGGTGGGGACTTCTGAAATATAGAATTTGCTGATACTGGTGGTGTGAATATTCCCACCAATTTCAATGTACCAATGGCATGTCAGAAAACACGGAGTTGGGAAAAGATATTAACACTCAACTTTCGTGAGCCGGGATGAGCCAGCTCTGTCCCCTGACTGTCTACCAGCATACACCCGGTAGATGGCTAAAACCAAAAGACTCAAAACTCAAATGCTGCTGAAGATGTGGAGATCCCGAAACACAAATTCCTGGCTCACAATATCTTCTATGACTCACAAAGTCTACACGTAGGTATTTACTCTTGAGAAATAAAAACATATGTCCACAAAAAAATCATACTCAAGGATGTTCGTAACAATGTTATTAAAAGAGCCCCAAACTGGAAACTACCCAAATATCTATCAACAGGAGAATGGATAAAAAATGTTATGTATTCATACAACGGAACACTACTAAGCAATATAAAAGAATAAATGTGCAGCAATAGGGATGAATTTCAAAAACATCAATGTGCAGAAGAAGGCAGATACCAGAGAATATTTCATGCATTATTCATTCAGATGAAACGGGAGAACAGACAAAACTAATTTATGGTGATAGAAATCAGATCAGCGGTTGCCAGTTGGGATTGAGGATCGGCCAGAGGTTTTCACGGACAAATGGAAATGCTCTCTATCTCAGTGGGGTTGGTGGTGACATAAGTGTATACTTTTGTTGAAACTCATCAAATTGTACGTTTAAGGTTTTTTTTTTTGCTATTTCTTTTATGTAAAGTATACTTTAAAAACTGATCAAAATGTGCAGCCTTGGGCCAAGGAACACACAGGGAACAGGGATGAAAAGAGCCTGCTGGGAACAAGAATGTTTCCACGTGTGGGGAGAATGTCCTGGAGGAGGCACAGGTGGGGGGGAAGCAGGTGTCACCTGGCTGGCCTTGGACGTAGGTGAAGAGGACCAGTTTTGGGACCAGATAAGATGGGGAGACGATACCAACAACAAGCATCTTTGGGAGGGAAGACTAGGGTGACAAAAATCACAACATACCAGACAGGGCACATGAAGAATCTGTACAGTTCCAGGTGTGTTGGACAAAACCTACCTTTAAAAGTAAAGGGACCCGAGGAAATAGGCAGGTTTTAATTAAAATACAATTGTGTTTACATTTTCCATATTCGAATGCCTAGGGCAACGGAATGTGTTAAATGAGATATGCGTAGTGTTGTGAAGTTAGGGGGTACATCATCCACGAGACCATCCCATTTCTGCAATTGCAAGTTTCGGGGGTTTCCTAAACCACCGTTGGTCTCTCTGATTTGCTAGAAGAACCCAGAGCAAACTGCAAGCTGCTCTACTCATGGTCATGGCCAATGACAGAGAAAGGATCCATATTAAAATCAGTCATGGGAAGAGACATGTGGGACAGAGTCCAGGAAATGTCCCAGTACAGAGCTTCCAGGGGGCCCCTCCACCTGGCGTTATGGACAGCATTCCTTTCCCGTATCTACACGTGACAACATGCACGGAGCAGTGCCAACCGGGGAACCTTCCCCAGCCTTGGAGCCCAGGGTTTTCCTGGGCTCCTGTCACACAAGCTGCGCTGACTGCGCGCCTTGCTGGTTTCAGTTTCCATTTCCCCCGCAGGCTGGGCTGATGCGTTGAGACCCAAAGCCTGGCCCTAAATCACATTGCTAAACTCCGGTGTGGCCATCCCCACCCTAAATAAAGACCAGACTTAGAGGCTTAGAGATTCCTCCCAGAAGTCAAGGGAAAGTCCAGCCCTCTCTTTGGGCAAGATTAAATTCTTTCCTGCACAAATGTGAACTAAATACCTGGAAGAAGGTTTATTTACTTTTCAAAATAAATACTAACTGTTATACTCATAAATTCATAAAATGGATATTTTCAAAGTACACATAGTAGGGACTATTACTTTCCATGCATTAAAGCTTCTCAGATATTAGAGAATTTAAAGGGAAAGCATAAAGCGCAGCTCTAATCACTACCACGTAAATATCATTTCTTGAACAGGACTTTGGTGCATTTAGCAACAACACAAATAAGTCCTGCACAGCGCAGGGGCATCAGCACCAGAGAGGCTCTAGGAGGGCCGGTCCTTTGCCTCATCTGCACGTGAGCATCCCTGGGAGCGTCAATAAATGCCTCCTTTGGGAATCGATGTTGAAGCCACCACCCTGAGAGTCTGCTCTAACTTGCCTAGGCATCAGCATTTTAAAAAATACTCTTGAAGGGCTGAGAGCCACGGCCTCGCGGTGTGTGAAGGCAGAGGGAGACGCGGCGTGTGGGGAGATGACGTAGCTGAGGGGAGGGTGGGCGCGAGGTCTGGAATGCAAGTTTGAGTTCACAAGCCAAGACGAGGGGGAGTGGGAGCCCCTTGCGCCTCACAGCAGCGCCTCCTTCCTCGTGTCTGGAGGCAGCATTGCCCCGGCACCAGCTCTCACAGGCACGAATCTCTCCCCAGGGTCGGGACCATCCTGCTCTGCTCACCAGCCAGGTGCATCCACCCAGGCCCGAGCAACATGTGATTTAAAGCAAGATTGAGGAACGAACAAACAGAAGGGGGATGCTACTGTGGACTAGAGCAGACGCATTATTGTTGTAATGGAGGAACTTCATCATTGCTATAAAGGCAGAGGCCACCAGAGGTTCTGAGGGGAGGGAGGGGGAAGAATAGGTGTAACATGGGGCATTTTGGAGACATTGGAATTGTCCTGCGTGACATTGCAGTGATGCACACAGGCCATTAAACATTTTTTCAAAACCTATACAATCATGTGGTGCAAAGTGTAAACCATAACGTAAACTATAACCATAGTTAGTAGCAGTGCTTCAATATCTATTCATCAGTTGTAACAAATGTACCACACTAATCAAAGAGGTTAATGGGGAAAGTGTGGTGGGGGAAGGGGTGGGGTATATAGGAATACCCTTATATTTTTAATGTAACTTTTATGCAATCTAAAGCTTCTTTCAAAATAAAATAATAAAATAAAATGCCAGAGTCCCCGCTGTCCAGGTTAGAAGAAGGTGTGGGGAGAAAGCCCAGGGAAATTGACATCATCCAGGCAGAGCCAGGGAGCACCCATGGCCATGCCCGTGGCCATCAGCTTGATAAGCTACTGGATGATTGACAACCTGCCACTGGTGTCAGCATTTGCACTCATTGCTTCGATTTCAGTATGTTCTTGTTGGGAAACTTTTAGGACGAGCCATTCTGCTGGGCTATGGGGGATAACCACAGTGAACAGATGAAGGCACCTGCTCTCAGGTAAGGGATCCCCACAAGCAAATGGTCACAATGCCACGTGATAGGTACAGGGAAGGCAGGCAAATCTGAGGCAACCAGGAGCAGAGGGGAAAGCGCTTCTAGCTCAGAAACGCAGCAGTTAAGAACAGGGGCTTCGGAGTCGTGTGGGCCAGCAGCTGAGCTTCTCTGTGTCTTATTTTCATCATTGGGACAATGGGAATTAATTTAAATGAAACTATATGTATAAGATGCAATATATTTAGCTGTGAGGTGTGCGTTAATACAGGTAAAATTCTTAAAATAGTGAGTAATCCATGGCTAGTACGCAGTAAAAGTTACCCATTCTTCTTATTTTATTATTATTGATAACCCTAGGGCAATCTAGGAAGGCTTCTTGGAGGAGGTGAATGATGAAGGGGAATAGCTGTTTTTCAAGTGGTTACGCGTGGCAGACAGAGGGAGCAGCCTGTGCACAGGCCCACAGGATGGTAATGTGCGGCTTTCACGGAAACGCAAGTGGTGGTTGGGCTTCACGGGATCAGCCGTGGCCAGAGAAGAGGCCACAGCCACGGAGGAGGCCGCGCCTCTCAGGGCCACGAATTGGGGCCGAAGAGGGTGGACTCGTCCTGCAGGTCAGAATCTCAGAGCCCTGTTCCGGTCACTGATGCCTTCTCAGGGGGGGTGCATATTCTATGAGCATTTGTGTACTCGGTGGCCTTGGGTTTATCATTTATGTTTAGTTTGCAATTGCAAGTTTGATTGAATAAGATTTTTGTTTCTCACATCAGGGTGTCTCACACCAGAGCCCTTGGTCACCCAGGAATCCTTGAGAGTTACCAATACATTTATATCTATAGTTAAAGGTAGATGTGATATAGTTGTAGTGTGCATGCACACTTAGGCTTATACACAGATATACAGTGCATATATATGCACATATATACATACGTGCTCCCACCTTTTCAAATGGCCCGCACATTTTCACAAGCTTTAGAAACCCGGTTGTGGGCAATGTATGTAGGCAGGGGCCTGCTCTCAGGGCACGGAACCTGTGTAGTCACACAGGGCCCCGCAGTTAAAAGGGCTCCATGCTTGGTTTAACATTCTCCTCTTCCCGTCTTGAAATCCTAAATAATTTCTGAACAAACAGCCTCAGCTTCTCATTTTTCCCTGGGCAAAGCCAGTCCTCTGTGTGTGGCACCGACTATCAGTTTCTTACACTCATTGGCAGATGGGGAAACGGAGGCTTAGAGAGCTGCCCATCTTCCTGCAGTGGGGACATGGCAGAGAAGCATCTGGGCCAGGCTTGCTGGCCGTCTTTTTATTGCACAGAGAGTCACACCATATTTGACGTGGGAACAAAGGCACAATTAATTTCAACATGTTTCCTTGAACCAATATGCAGCTATTCCCTTCCCGGGGTCCCTGCTGGGAGTTGTCTGAGGACTATTTTCCCACCCTGGATTCAGGCTCTGGGACCCAGCCTGCCATGCTCGGAGTCAGCTGTTACCGAGGACGGGAGAGCCGAAACCCATGTACCTTCCATCTGGGGTGGGCAGGTGAAGCTCGGATTCTAGGTGTCCACCCCCAGGCTCGCCATCCCGGACAGCCCCACGCCTCGTCTGGGCTGGGGACGCAGCGGCCTTCTACCAGGCTGTGCTGGAGCTGAGGGCTCGCAGAATCTCCCAGCTCCCTCCCTGCCCCTGCCAACCCGGAACCCCTACCCCTCCCCTCATTACCACCACCAGAGGCCTTTTAGGAGATCACTTAACAGAAAAGCTTCACATCATTGCTGGTCCACCCTAAGGAGTGAAGTTAAGTCTTAAATCCAAACTCCTTAGGGGACGCTGTTGAGGCAGAAATTCAGGCCAGGAAAAAGGAACGTCCCCTCCCACTTGGTGGTCTCCAAGCGACTGGCTTATCTCACCTGCAGACATACCCCACCCTGCCCAGATGCCCTGGCTCGGCCCCAGTGTGGGTGTGGAGCTCAGGGGGCGGGATCGAGGTTCCCAGTTACTGCTCCTGGCTGGCATTTTCTCCACCTCCAGCCCCAAAGGACCCCCATGGTCCTATAATCCAAACCCCAAGATCCCCATGCATTAGCTGCTTAGCCTCTGCATGAATGTGACCTGGGAGAGATTATGACTCTGACGTTTCCCTGGGATGATCTGCTCAGGACCATCCTCTCCACCATTGCTCCTGTGTGCGGTGACATCACTGAAGGACACCCAGAGCTGGACCTGCCTGTCCAGTGAGGCTTTCTTTTCCCTGGTCCTTATCGCAGACCCTTCCTGCATTGCTCACATCAAACAAGTACCAAGGACTCCTGGTTCCTGCCTCTGAATTCACAAGGACCCTTTCTTCCCCCGCCCCCCGCCACCGCCCCGACTGTGCAGGAGAGAGAGAGCAGCCTGGGAGAAACCTAACCCGCTCTGTATTTGTTTGGTTTCCGCCTGGAGACTGAGTGCCAGGCCAAGCTGAGCCTCTCTGTCTCGTTATCACTCATCAGGCATCTCCAGCCCGGCGGGCGGTCTGCTAGCCTCAGCACTGCGGCTTCCTTTGGCTTCAGCTGCAAGGTCCTGGCAGCAAAACTGCCTCACCTAGCAGGGCCTGTCCTCCCTTCCCCCACAGCCCCAGGGCCAGCATGGGGGGAGTGTGGCCACATTCCCTGGCTGAGGTTTCTCACCCGATTCTTGATTCTCAGCAGTTGACGGGCTTACAGAGTCACAGAACATTCCAGGACCCCTCATGTGCCCCTTCCCCAGCGACTCAAGGCTGTGACAGATATAAAGAAAGGTCTAGAAACAGATGTGTCTGTTTGCTCTGTTTCTTTGCCACTACCACCCAGGGCCTGGTTTCCTGTCCTGTAGAACCACTCTCTGTTCAGGGAAGCTGTCATGCTCTCCATTCTGACTTTTCATTAGTACAGTGAGTCAGCAAAACTCTGATTCCCTGAAAGAGCCAGTCAACTCCCCAAACCTAGGCAGAGGTTAGACCCCACTTTGCCTTTGGTCCATCCTGACTCCTTGCTCTGGGGACCCTGGCCACATAGTCACACTGTATTTGTTAAGCCCCCATCCCTTGTGTCTATGATTTTAATGATTCTCGTGGCTTTGGAAGAGTCTTCTTCCAAGACAGAAGATCCCAAGGAAACTCACAGAAGTTTCTAGAGACCCTGGTCTCTTCTCCAGAAGAGAAAGATTCAGGGCAGGGTTGAGGCCTTCGAGGTTGGCTCATGTAGGTTTAGTATTGCTATAGGCACTGACTCTTGGTCAAGCACCATTGGGAGCATCCTTTAGGCTGATACAGGCATCTTTGAGAGCAAATATCTGCTCCAGGCTAATTTCACTGCGGACAGTGGCAGGCAGGTCTATAAGATTTATTTATAAATTTCTGTAAGCTTCCAAAACCTATGTATGTCTGAGAGACCTGATCTCAAAGTGCAACTAGCCCTTACCTGGTTTCCCTGGGGAAGGCAGAACAAGCACAGGAACCTGCTGAATCATGGAAAGTGCCATTTCAGGCATCTTCTGGGAGATCTCGTGGACACTATGTGAATGCCCCCCCTCCCCCATCTGTGGTTTCAGGTCGGCTTACAGATTCTTCAAGATGTGAGGCGAAAAGGCCAAGAGATCAATTCCTCTCACCCATTCAGACTAAGCCACACACTCTCCTGAGGGCACCAACCTTGCTGAAGGCTGAGGAGCGGGGATCTGGCATACTGCCATGTCATCAGCCCTGCGTTCACCCCCAGCTCCTCCCAGAAATCAGACCAGTGTTGGATGCCATCAGGAAGGAGAGCAGGCAGGACACAGCTTCTCACGGCTTCCACTGGACAGTAGCCTCGGAAGCCCCTTCCTCCTAACCCCTGGGTCCTTCTGGAAAGCGTTTTTGCAGTGCCCCAAACCCCACACCACACTTGACTGATACTTTCGAATTATCTAGATAAAGATGTTTGTCTTGATGTGTTCCCTGCTATCCCATACCCTCAGCTGACTTTTCTTCATGAGCATACAGATTTTTTTTTAAAGATATATTTGTTATTTTATTTACTTTATTTTAACATCCCCTTCCCACCGTTTGCTGTTTTGTGTCCATTCGCTGGGCAACTCTCTGTGTCTGTTTCCTGCCCTCTCTTCCCATCCTTCTTCTCCTGTCTTCACTGGGATTTGATCCTGGGAACCTCCGATGTGGGAGAGAGGCATTCTGCCACCTGCGCCACCTTGGTTCCTGGTTTTTCGGTGCGTCTCGTCTTGGCTCTCCTCTATGTCTCTCTCCTGTTACGTCATCATCTTGATGCATGGCTCATGGGGTCTGGCGGCTCACCCGCACACACCTTCTATATATTTTTTATTTTACCGGGAGGTCTCGGGGATCGAACCCAGGTCCCTCCATATGGCAGACGGACGCCCAACCACCCGAGCCACATCCACCCCCGGCATACAGATTTTGAGAGCAAATCTAGGTTTTAATCTAGTTTCTTCCATTTGCTAACTGGATACCTTTGGCAAAACAAATGCCATCTTTGCACCTCAATCAAAGGAAGGAAATCAGAGTTGAGAGGTTGATTTATGAAGGTACCTGGTACAAGCCTGTCACATCGTAGGCATCTCATACTTGTGCAACACTTTCCTCTTGATTTTGTTCTTCTAATTCAACAATGTTCACCCAATAACTGTCCCCTCGAGCCCTTGACCAATAAACCTCCCCTCCCAGCCTCGGGAGGCCCCCGAGACCAGGACTCAGTGGGCCCAGGCTGCAGCTGCCCAGAGAGACCCCTGCTCACCATACCTGGGTTTGTCCAGGACTCTTGTCCCCACTGAAGCTGTCTGCCCAGTAGGCAGTCAAAACAGAACTGACTCCTAAGGCAATTCTCCCATGAGATGCTTTAGTTCCAGAAACAACTTGAGATGTTTCATTAAATGGCTGATTTTGTAATCAAGCTTTAAGCAACACAACAAGCCTCTTCTACCACACACGGCTGAAGCTTATGATAATAACTCAAGTGATTTCTTTTTTTAAATACTGTGTTGACATATTTCTATTCCTGGCCAAAACAAAGAGAGAAAGAGAAAAATACAACTTATTTTTGACTGAGCTCAGAAGAAAGCCTGGAATGGTGTTTCCCAACAGGTCAGTGGGATTTTTGGGTCTTGATGGTTGTGCTTGGTCAGAGCGTGGGGCAGGGCTTCAGCAGGTCCTCATAAATACTTTCCAATGCCCTTGACTTCAGAGAAAAAGAAAAAGGCGAAAGGACCAGGAAAAGGCATGGATGAACGTAGAAAGCATGCTGGAATGGGGTCTCCAGCAGGAACCAGGGAACCTGGGTGCCGCCCAGCCCTGTGACTGCCATGCTGTGAGGCCCAGGACAAGTGACAGCCTGCCCAGGCCACTTGTCCCCCACCCCTGGAAAGGAGGCTCCACAATCCCAGGGGAACCAGGGAGGAGAGTCAGTGCCTCTCATCTCCTTTGCCCCGCCCGGGTGCAGTGCCTGCTGGGAGCGCAGGCTCAGGCACTGCCACCCTAATGAGATGTGGGCATCCTGGGGGTGGCATTGCCAGCCTCCCCCCAGACACCAAGAGCAGATCCCCCAGCAAGGGCCAGTCCATAAATCGTGCAGGGTCTGCAGAGGACCGTGAGGCTGTGCGGAGAGGCCTCCCTTGGAGAAGAATGGTACAAAAGGCCACTGTCTCCGGGGCCCTGTCCGCGTGAGGCACCTGAGCGGCCAGCGTGGGGAGTGAGCTCCAGAGATGCTCCATCACGAGCCCGCCGCCAAGCCTGTGTCCAGCACCTCCTGGATCACTACACGGGAGGTAGCAGAGAGCCCACCCCGGAGGGTGTCCACGGATGGGTGTGTGGGGGAGGTGACTGCTGCAGACCCCGGGCTCCCGGTCTACAGGCCTTATTCCACTGTTTACCCCTCCCTGGGGTCCAAGGGTGCAGGAAGAGCCCCAGCCCTGAGCCTCCCTGGGGGCTCCCTTCTCTGAGCCTCTGCAAAAAGCTGCACAGACATGGTACGAGCCTCCTTATTTCATGGCCTGCCTTCATTGTGCAGACCGGGAAACTGGGCCCACCCCAGGGAAGATCAATGATGACAAGTTCAACGGCAGCCCACAATCACCCGACACACAAACCAGTCCAGCTGTGCCCCCCGCAAAGCTGACAAACAGGCCATCCCTGGCCTGCAAACAGGCTGGTGCTGCTCTGCTCTGCCACTCCGCAGTCCAGGCAATCAAAGGGCAGTATCAGAGCAGCAGGAAGACTCAGGGGCGTGTGGAAAGCCCAAAGTCAGCCCCGATCGCGACGCACACGTATGTTTGGTTTTCTCACTTGCCAGCCTCTGTCCTTCACGCTCCGCACTTATGAGCCAGTTAGCTCCTACCACCTTTCCCTGGGCACAGCACCACTGTCATCTCCATTTGACAGCTGAGGCAGCTGAGGCACAGCGAGGTGGTGGTCCCGCCGAAGGTGGCATGCAGCGGGCATTTGAGCAAGGCACCCACCTCCAGGGCACCTTACCGGGTTGCCAGCGCCCCCAGGTAGCCCCTCTCCCTTGCAGCCCGGCGTCAGCACCGGAGGAAGGCCCGGCTTGGCAGGCGAGAGGAAAGACCTTCCAGGGAAGAGCGTCATGAAATGTGGGAGTGGGGGGAGGGGTTGGGAGGCGAGAGGACTTGGCGCACTTTAAACCTGACATATTTCACTCGCGAGATCCTCCCCGGACACACTCCAGATGCAGGATGTGGTCGAAACGCACATTAGTCAAAAGTCATCCCAGGCGAATAGTCAGATAATAAAACAGAAGTGAACACGAGGTGAGAGCTGGGGGTGGGGACTGCAGAAACCCAAGGGCTGGGGTGCCGAGGACACGTCTTTCACCAGGAGTTACTACCATCCACGCGCGCATCAGACTATTCTCTCTTCATGGAGCCCAGATAGGGAAGGACAGGCCCAGGGGAAAGCCAGGTCTGTGGGAGACCAGCCCGCTGCGTGGCAGGCTCAGGTGTGTGCACCTGTGACTCAGTCTCACCTGGGCCCTGCACGCCTCCTCCAGGCAGCCCGGCAAACGGGAGTGGGAGCTCTGGGGTTGCTGCCGCCTGACTGCATGGTCTTGGCTCAGGCCACAGACCTGGCTGGGCCTCAGTTTCCCCATTTGCCCAACGAGGATGGGGATGTTGTCCTCTTATGGCTGCTGAGAGGTGGCTCTGTGAAAATGGACTGTCCTGGGTGCGTGGGGGAATCAGAGAATGGGAGGAGAGACTTGGAGAAGGAAGATTCCCAGCCAGAGGTAAGGAGCCTCTACTGCTTCCTGGAAACTTCTCCAAGGTTGGTCGAGGGCGCCCCCACCTGTGCACAGGTGTCAGTCAGAACCCTGAGGACACCCTTGGCACCTTGTTCCCCAACATCCCCCTACCCAACCGACCCAGAGCTGCTGGCATCACCCCTAAGCCCCTCCACCCCCACCCACCACTCTCCCCGCCCACCACTACCCTCCCTGAGTCTGTCCTCCTGTCCAGGACCCCTGCAAGTGCTCTCCCCTCCCTGCCCCCACAGCGGCCTCATCCCTATCAAATTGGCCTGTCTCTTGCTCAACCCCTTCTGGGGTTCTTAACACAGGAGGGAGACAAATTCCTCACCCTTCCCCGAGTCCCTGTGTGTGGACTGCCCACACTCAGCCTCTGTTCCCCCACCTCCTGAATCTTCATCACCACCCTCTGCCTGCCCCAGGGCCTTTACACATGCCACGTGGCCCCTCAGTTTCTCTTCCCTCCCCTCTTCCCGTGACTCATTCCAGCTCTTCCTTCAGATACTCGGGCTCCCCGATGAGGAAGTAATTCCTAACGGGGTTGGTGGCCACGCGTGCGACAGGCCCTCTCCCTCGTGGCACTCGTCACTGCTCTGCTTGAATGAGTATCTGCTTCCCTCCCCTGCTGGGCAGCAAACCTTATGGGGGCCAGGAACCACCGTACCGCAGGGCCGTGTGCCGGCATGGGGATGGCGTGCCGAGCGCCGGGGTGTTGGGTCATGGATGTGCTGACCCCATGGCTCTCTAGCACCTTGGAAGAGGGCCTCTCATGCACCATTTCTATCTCAGGCGTACCTCCGAGGCATTGCAGCTTTGGTTCCAGACCACCGTAATAAAGCGAATATTGCAATAAAGCAAATATCACAATAAAGCAAGTCACGTGACTTTTTTGGTTTCCCAGTGCATATAAAAGTTATGTTTACACTATACTGTAGTCTATTAAGTGTGCAGGAGCATTATGTCTAAAAAAAACGATGTAAAATGTGACACAGAGATGAAGTGAGCACATGCTTTGGAAAAATGGCGCCAATAGATGTGCCCGACACATGGTCGGGGCAAATTCTGAACCACTGAAGGATGTCAAACAGACTGTTTCAGGGAAGGTGACTTTGGCAGCCACGTGGCGTTCCCAGAGGGCAGGATGAGAGGCCCAAGGAGCAGAAGGGAGGCGCGCCAGTGGGGAGGCTGGGTGGAGCGGCCTGTGGGAGGGGCAGCAGGGGAGAGATGGCAAGATGCAACCCAGACCCTGGTGGCTTTGTGGAAGCAGGGAGGCTGTGGGGAGGCCATGGGAAGCCCTGGGGGGCCCTGGGAGGCCGTGGGGAGGCCCTGGGGAGGCCCTGGGAGGCTGTGGGAAGCCCTGGGGAGGCCCTGGGAGGCCGTGGGGAGGCCATGGGGGAGGCCCTGGGAGGCCGTGGAGGGGCCCTGGGCAATCTGTCCCTGAGCGCAGGGGCCAGGTCCAAGGCCTCTGTGTCCCCAGACCCAGCTCAGGCCCTAACATAGTGTGGGCACTGGGCAGTACCCAGCCTGGCCCGGGAATGGACCACCTGCCACCCCAGTGCTATGGGCTCCAGGGGCCCCTGCTGGGGACTGGGCTGGTGGCCACGGGGCAGTCGGGCCTCGCCTGCTCACTGGGGCTGGCTGAGGGCAGGGGACCCAGCAGGCAGCACAGGCCCCTTTTTCTCTGCTAATTACGACCTGCCATTTTAGTGTTCACATTTAATTACATTCTCCACTACTTAGTGCAAAAAAACAAAAACACTTGAAGCCTTAGAGACCCATAAACCGAATAAGAGAACTTCTGTGGAGCCCTTTGAAGTCCCCGCTAGAGC
Organism: Cabassous unicinctus; assembly: GCA_029593785.1. Classification (NCBI taxonomy): domain Eukaryota; kingdom Metazoa; phylum Chordata; class Mammalia; order Cingulata; family Chlamyphoridae; genus Cabassous; species Cabassous unicinctus. The sequence goes on along the minus strand of JAQZBX010004771.1, from coordinate 7,033 downwards.
CCGAAACACACTTTCTCTTTGAATGTGCCAATTGTGCGATGGGGCTTTTGAAATGAGGAGGGAGCTGGAATCTGGGGGCTCATTCACACTCAGCCACACACATGGGCTGGAGACACCTATAAACCCACCGCCGCCTGTCCGCCTCCCCCCCCCCCCCCCCC
>JAQZBX010004770.1:0-58840 GCA_029593785.1 Cabassous unicinctus | reverse complement strand
TATTTATTTCTCCCCACCCCCTCATTGCTTGCACTTGCTATGTCTGTTCATCTTTGTTTCTTTAGGAGGCACTGGGAACTGAACCTGGGACCTCCGATGTGGGAGGGAGACACCTAATCGCTTGAGCCACCTCTGTTCCCTCCTTTGCTGTGTATCTCATTATGCTTTTCCTCCTGTGTCTCTTGTTGCGCCATCTTGTTGCATCAGCTTGCCGCGCCTGCCCATCATGGCAGCTTGCTGTCTTGTTCGTCTTCTTTAGGAGGCACCAGGAACCTCTGCTCTCTGCTTTGCTGTGTCTCTCATTATGTTTTTCTTCTTGTGTCTCTTGTTGCGCCAGCTTGCTGTCTTCTTTAGGAGGCTCCTGTAATCGAACCACAAACCTCCCATGTGGTAGGCGGAAGCTCAATCACTTGAGTCACATTTGCTTCCCCCAATTTTCTGATTAGCCCATCCTGGGACTGCCCCACCCCTGGACTTACTATGGTGGACAATAAATATTATTATTCATGTCTCAGGGGCATAATGGGTATGTAGCTAAAAGCACCTGACTGATGAAAGAACATTCCTCTTTCCAAAGGGAAGGAGAAATGCTTCATTTGATTGAGTTTACACCTGAAATGTTTGAGGTGACTAGATTGCTTTTTGCTTCAGGTAGATTATAGAGTTAAGATAAAAATTCAATTCAGAAGTAGAAAAATGAATTTACCTTGTAGCACATCTGAGGCTGGTTAGTTTAGGAAAAGGGAAGACGAGTCTAAGACCTGGCAGAAAAACATGGCTGTGAAACACGTGGCCATGGAACCCCACCTGGAAAACCCTGGGGGAAAGACCCTAGCAAAAAGGCTGCCGGAAGGATCCTGTGAGAGCCTGACCACCAGAACCCTATTTGGAACGAGCTTGGAAGGAGATCTCCTTCCGGGTCAAGGGAAAGCCCTGGATACCCTCAAGGGGCCTCACCATTGGCCCCCTGGGGAACTGACGGGTGGGGCAACCAATCAGAACAGCAAACAGCTGGGGCCCCTCCCCAACATGAGGAAAGGGAGGAGTAAGTAATAGCTTAATAAAGGTAGCCCACGAGCCCCAAACGCTCTCTGCCCAGCAGAGCCCGCTTCAGTATCTCCGTGTGCAATTCTGTTCTCCTCTCCCAGTTCTCAATAAACTCTGTTCTTTTCTCCTAGTTTTCAATAAATTCTTTTTACTGGCCTAACTGAACTGGCGTGTTCTTAAGTTCTTTTATGCGACATCGCCAAGAACCTAGAGGAATCCGCTGTCCACTGACTTCACACCCGGTATGTGACCCACGGTCTTAGAGAAAAGATGTTCAGCCACCTAGGAGTTCACACCACCCTGTTGTTCAGCTAGAAGATGTACTCAAAGCAGACACTAGAGCTAATAGTACCAGCTAACACTTCTCACACTCACGTGAAGGGCAAGGCACATTGTCTCAGGTGAGTAAATCTAACAGGACCACTAAAAGCTAGGACTAATTTCACAGGTGAGAAAACTAAAGCAGGAAGAAGTTAAATAGTGTGGCAAATATGCTGTTCCTAAATGCAGAGCTAGGACTGGATTCCAAGACAAAGTGGCTCCTAACTCCAAAACCTTAACCATTCTTCTACCACTCTAAAGGCAGTTTATGCCATACCTGAATTCTTAACGTCCCGTCCTGAGGCAGGTTAGTACAGGAACCAGGGAAGGTGGCTGGGCAGAGTAAAGCCAGGACAGCTGGGACCCCCGGTCAGAACGCAGCCAGGGGACCCTGCCCAGAACCCCCCTGAGGGGAGGCAGCAGCTTGAGAGCAAAGCTGTGGCCCTTACAGCCGAAAAGCCCAACAAGACCCTGGTCACGAGATCCCATTTGAAACTCCGAGGCTCAAAAGAAGCCCTGATACCTCCACACAGAAAGGCCTCCCCATTGGCTCCCTGAAAGCAGACAGGTGGAGGTGGAAAGGCAGCCGGTGAGGACAGCAGACAGCTGATCCCCCTGCCCCAGGCCCGCAGGCGTCTCACCCCACACCCATGGCTCAGGTGCCACTTTCCCTTCTTCTCGTTTCTTAATAAACTCTTTACTCTCTTGCCTACCCTATTGTGTGTCCTTAAATTCCTTTATGTGACAGAGCCAAGAACCTAGAACCCTCAGAAATTAGAGCGTTCCGCTAACAGTGCTATTTTTTTTTTAGAAAATTAATCCCTTTACCACATTTTTTTGCTGCATCTTTCCTCTTTGTTCAAAGGACTTGAAAAGCTCATGACTACTCTAAAGGAGAAATAGCCTTGCTAACGTGCTATGAACTTTTCAAAATGTGCCTCTTGGCATTATTGTTATACCTTATTTTTTACAATTAATAGCTCCTGATATGTTGTATATAGCTAAATTGGGGCTCAATACCATGTAAAGCAATTCTGTGCGTCTGTGAAACTGAACACAGGTAAAGGAGGCATCTTTTGTGTGAAAGGTTTGTTACGTTAGTTCTAGATTTCGGTTTTCATGAATGATGCTTCAAGGCTGCTTCTCATGTAACTCTGGCTTAAAGCATGGCATCTTTAGAAAATGTTCACTTCTCTTGGTCTGTTTGCTCATCTACAGTGTTCCATCAAGTCAAGAAAACAAGGCAGATACTTTAATTATTTCCAAACGAAATGTTACCTTGTCTTTTACTCATGTTGTAGTAAAACGAGCGGACCTCTTTTGAGAGAACCCCCTGATCTGATCCACTTGCTGGCGCCTCAGGCTTGAATGTCCTGTGACCGAGCTCGGGTCCAGCCCCGGGGATAACGCTGTCTGCAGAGCTAGTGCACAGGCATGCCTTGTTTCCACACTTAGGCATCGGTGCTTCTCAGTCCCTGAATAACTCCCACATTCTACCTCACAAAAATACCAATCACAAAATGTGTCGTTTTGATGTCAGGAAGGTTTTGGTGAAGGTAGGTGGGGGCGAGGCTGCTGGGAGAAGAGGATGAGCCACAGGAGAGAGCTGAAGCCCTCTCAGGAGGGAGGCCTTGATTTTCTTTGTCACGTGCTTTAAGGCCCAGCAAAATTCCTTATGATTTCATTTACAAGAGCAAAGCAAACCAAACGAAATAGGGACTGGTCCTTGATAATGTCCTACTTTGAGCCCAGGCATATGCCAAGGGTCAATGGGAAACAGATATGCCAAGTTTTCCCTTTTTGTGCACAGCACCTAAATGAATTGGTGCAGGCCCTCTCTTTCTTCATTTCTCTTTCCTTTCCCTACGTGAGAATGATTAAAATGGTTGAAACAAGAAAGTGGACTCAAAATAATCAACAAAGGAATCAAAACAAGAGTTAAAACAGGAATTAAATCTGTAAATAATACAATCCAGCCCAGAAGCTCTTGTGAAACCTCCCCAAGGAGATTTGGACAGTATCTGCATCTGATTTATTTTTGTGGTCGGCACTGCCTAACACACAGCTGTCTCCTTAGAGATGCGCTGTAATTTTATTGTCGGTAGTAGATGTGGTGGAATGTTGATGGAGAGGGTCTATGTGGAGGTCGACAGCCTTCTGCTCACTCTCCAGTACCAAAGGATAAATATTTTACTTGCAAGAAATGCCTGGGAAAAGGCAACAATTATTAGTTAATTTTCATTGAGGATTAAAATAAAAATATTTCAGTAATTTCCTACTTTATGTATTGTATTAATTTTCATGTTAATCCAACAGAGCCTTCACTTTCTGAGTCATGTCCAGTTAGTGCAGGGGAGAAATGCTGGTTACTGAACTTAACTATTTTACATTCAGCAGCGCAACTGTAACTTTGCGACAGCTTGTATTAATATTTTGAAACACACTGTTGTTTTACTAATCCCTGTTTATTCAACGTCCTTAGACCAAAACGAACCTTAAAAGTAACATTGACTTTATGTGATTAGTTTAACTTAAAAATTAGTGTTTAATTATAGTATTTATAGTTGTCAAATCCAGTTAGAGCCGAGGCCTGTAAGAGGCTCCACTGCTTCTGAATGTTAACATACTGCCCTCTTGTGTAAACCTCTGATGCTGCAAAACTTCTAAATTTGCTTCTAATCTAGTGAATCTAATTCCATCTGCCTGAAGCCAAAAATGTCCTCAGACAACTATGATAAAATATGTTTGACTTAAGAAAGAGAGTTGGATCTGAGGTCTGTTAGCCATTCATAGCTCCTTATGGCCCTAAAACAGATTTGCTGGGTGTCAGTTACTTAGTTCAAACCAACAATCCCTGTACAATTTCTTCATGGTTACTATGGTGAGAGCAGGCTGGCTTCACAGAATTGAGTATGTGCAGGGAATTGTTAAATTCAAAAGCCAATTTCTTAACTCACCTCCGGAACCTTCAATTAGTCATCTCTTGAATAGACACGATGATATTTCATAGGGAAATGGCTAAATCTGGATTAGGGATGCAAAAGCCTCTAGAATTTTAGTTTGTTCAGAATATTTTATGAGACCACTTTCTTATTTGAATACAGTTAAAACAAGCTCTTATTAGAGCTTAATATTAAAATATTTCACAAGTTTTTACAAAATTCTAGGTCAAATGTCCTAGTGAACACAAGTAATTACTTTGAATGGTCAGACTCAGAGAACTTAAAGAGCTCTATAGAAGTTCAAAGATTCATTAGGAATTAGATTGCAGATTTTAATAGAGGAAAACAACCAGCAAGTAACAAATGCTCTGTATATGGTGCTCAGTGCTTGTCCTGGCGTGAGGGTGGGCCAGCTGGCCCATTGTAGATTCGAAGGCCTTGCCTTCCTGCCTTGTGATTCGGATCATTGTGGTGCCAACAGAGCAAAGCAGCCCAAAGCTGGCAGTTAACTGAAAGAAAGGATGGCTTGGAAATCATGGGAGGGGCTTGGGGATTGAAACAGAAAAGGCAGTGTGTAGGTAGTGGTTAAGAAAAAAGTATTATCTAGCCTATTTCTGAACTCAGCATGGGAACAGTTATCTTTGTGGTTTTAGAAGGAAACCTTCTAATTGTTGGGAAAGACAGTCTTCAGGGGTCTCTCACACTCCTGTGTATCTTGCTATGTGTGCTAAGACTGGGAGGCCCTGACTGCTCTTTACTTAGGCCATTCCTTCAGACCCTACTCGCAATGAGATAACCTTGAGGGATAAGGAATGTCCCCCCTGGGACAAAGAGGGGCTTCCTTACTGTTTGCTATAAAACAAGAGTTACCCAAGCTCTGTGTTCCTCAGCTGTGCTGCAAACCTGCTATGTCTGTAGCATCTATCGAGGCTCTATCACATAACCTTCTTGGGACCCGAGACCAAGGTGGACCCAGCATAAGCATGCCAATACAAATGTTTGCTGTGCAATAAGTAAGAAAGACTTTTGTCTCTGGTCTTGGAGTCTTGTGTCTTCAACCCAGTATCCATGAAACAGTAAAAAAAAAAAAAAAAGGCTAACTTATTAGCTTGTAAGTAAAGTAAAAGAAAACCCCAGACCCTTTGCAGACCTAACACTATCTTGAAGTAAGTCTTCTACCTGGCAGTTGAACATAAGTTCAGGATCCATAACTCTTATTTTTTTTTATTTTTAGAGTCTCTCCAGCACACTGCCAAGTACATAAATGTTGCTTAATATATATTTACTGAATCAATGAATGATTGAACAGAAGAGTTGAATCCATTCATTCATCCAATCACTGATCAGTGCATATAAGAATACTGTGAGTGTAAAATCAGCCTTATGTACTTTATTGGGAGCCAGAGATGTCAAGAGGAATAAAATATAGTTCCTTCCCTCACAATCTGGTCATAAATCAGTTAGAAAACACATCCCACTTAGTGTGACATAGTGTAATAGCTGAATGGTTGAGCATCATTTTGGGAGAAGAAAGATAAAAGTGATGTTTCTCTTGGGAAGGGAGCACCCCGGAGGTGGCGGTTGAGCTAACCTGAAGGATGGGGAAGGGTTTGATGAGAATAGGGGTGTGAGGGCAAGGTGGAAGGCACTTCAGTCAGAGTGAATGGCAGCTACCAGGGTGGAGTGAGAGGCTGGCTGATGCATGAATTTGGGGACTGTCAGTGATTTGTTGTAGCTGGAAAATCAGCAGTAAGAGACAAGACTGGAGAGGGAGGCAGGGCTCAGATTTTGAAGACCCTCATGCCATATACAGGAGTTTGAACTTGATTGTGAATGTTGTGAGGAACCATTGAAATGTTTTAATCAGGGATCTGGAGAATTTGAGTCTTGGAAACCGCATTTTGACAGTGATTTGGATAGACCTAATGGAAAACTGATGATCTGTGAACACAAGAAGAGAGGACGTTGGAGGAAGATACAATTGGTTGTGACCAGGAAGCTAAGCAAAGGAGTGAGAGAAGAAGGGATACCTGCAGCCAGAGCTCTCTAACAGCCGCAGGTGCCTCACAGTGCCCAGCCCCCAGGCACGGTCTCATTTTCCCGAGAGACTTGCTGCTTCGTGGTAGGGTTCTGTGCTGTGGGGAGAAGGAAAATAAGATTAGAGGGATGGAGGCGTGAGAAAGGGGCAGGAATAGGAGAGGCGCTGAGGGGAAGCTCAGCAAGAAGAGGCTCACTGAGCAGCATGTTCTGTTTCAAGGCTTTGCAGAAAGAAGTTGGGGGACCCCGAGGAAAAGGGTGACTAAGGGCCGGGCTGAAGTGACACGAGACCTGGGCCGCGGGGTGAAAACTTGGGAGTATGTGCGAAGGTACACGCGTTTTGGACATGGTCTGTCTTGTCACTGAATCTGAGCCATGCAAACTGTGTTGTCGGTACAGAATTGAGCTTTTCACACTCTAAATTGTCAAAGACCACAGCAGTGTAATGAGATCATTTGGAAATGGATTTTCATCTGCACTGGACTCTGTTTGTTCAGGAAAATACCATTTAGGAAATTTTAGACTACAATAAAAGTTGTGAAGCACTCCCAAGAATTCAAGGTTGATGTTGTGTGTCTAGATTTCTAAAATCTTTGCTTCTTTCCTGATACAACGTCTGTGTGTTGCTCTTCATCTTAAGATGTAAGCAACAATTTTCTGAACATATTAGATGATGCTAATTTAAGAGCTCACAACACAAAAATAAACAAAAATAAGCAGCAGAAAGGTTTTCAATGTTCTAATTTTCAAAAAGCAACTCATTTATAGCTTGAAATAATGGAAAACAAGCTGAAAACATCCAAATTGCTGCATCTGACATTTTCTAATCAATGCCTCTTGCTTTTTACTTTAAGAGATTCAAATAAATCAAGTTGAATGGTTTAAAATGAATATCTCATAACTTCCTTTGCACTTTTATTGACCCCTGAGAAAATAATGTAGAAAAAATAGGATAAGAGAAAAACTAATTAGATGTGTTTGAATTCTTTAGAAATGGTATCTAACTGTAAACTTTTATAAATCACAATTGTAATAGAGTGAGTTATACAGAAAGGATTAAAAAATGGGTTCCAGGGGAGAGGATGTGGTTCCAGCAGTTGGGTGCCTGCCTCCCACATGGGAGGTCCCAGGTTTGGTTCCCAGTGCCTCCTAAAGAAGATGAGCTGATGCAACAAGCTGATGCAATGAGTGGATACAACAAGCAGGGAGTGGATGTGGCTCAAGTATTTGGGCACTGGCATCCCACATAGGAGGCCCCAGGTTCGGTTCCCGGTGCCTCCTAAAGAAGATGAGCAGACACAATGAGCAGAGACTATGTGCAGACAGATGAGGGAGCCATCTTGGGGACGGGGGGAATAAACTTATAAAAAAAAGGGTTCCATTTTCTCAAAAATCTTAATACACTGATATTCCTGTACATTAACAGAAATTCTCAATCGTGTATGTTTTACTAGGGGGTCGTTAGCAAATATTACTAGTCTTGATATTCCCTAGGGACTAGTATTCTTCACTTTGTCATCTCCATCATCTAACCTCAAGACCTCACCAAAGCCAGAGCAGGTGAAAGGATGAAAACAGTGTGAAAAAATGCACAAACCATAATCCACGATGAACATTTGGGGAGGTTCTGTTGAGGACAAAGTGATCTTCTGCAAGAACTTTGTCCATGTTCCCTCGGGAAATTTTAGATTGTATATATATTTCCAGAATAAAAACCAGCCAACAGAGACACCCGTAGAACTGTACAACCCAAAGAGTGAACTATGGACTGGAGCTAATAGTATAATTATGATAAAATCTCATCGATTGTAACTAAGGTACCACATAAATGCAAAATGTTAATAATAGGGAAAACTGTGTGTGGGATATGGGAACGCTGTACTTTCTGAATGTTTTGTCCGTAAACTTACAACTGTTCTAATTGAAAAAATAAAATAAAACTTTGTCTACGGTCCCTTGTGGGATTAGAGAGGGACACTCAAAAAGGAAGCCACCATCAGTGAAGTAGCTTGAAAGGCAAGGAATGCGAGATATTCTAAGTTATGGTAGGAAGACTAGTTAGCAGCAGGTAAGAGAAGGAAGCACAGGCACAAGTGAACAAATAGACAGCAAGAGAGCAATTGCCTAACTAGAGCAGTGAACAACCCAAGTCCCCTCCACAGGCAAGGGCTCAGCTTGCTGCTGGGCGATTCAAGACCCACTGGTACCCGGAGCGACACTCTGCGTCCACAAAAGGCATGGCTGTGAAGCTACACAAACATCCGGCCCTACCTTTCTTGAGTCTGTGTCTCTATAATCACTGCAGTTATCTGATGTGAAATGTCTCTTTCCATTCTAACTCAAAGAGTCTAAAACAACCAATCACTAAATACAGTTGTATTTACTTAAGCATTTTAATCTATGCCATTTTTTGTACACATATTAAATCTGTAGTCTTAATAAATGTCCCTCTGTTTTTAATATATAGAGAAATGGAAGATATTTGGACAATGGATTATAAAATGGAGAAAGAGTGTAATTTTTTTCTGAATAAAACTCTTTGGTTTATAGGATTTTTCTGAGTTTAAAAAGAACACAAGAATTCACTCCAATAAAAAGTACACATTCCTTTTCTCAAAAAATTTAATTGCAGAACTATTTACAGAAGATGAACATCAGCAATACAGAAATCATTTGAAAGAGGCATTGTCATAGAAGAGTTATGGAGCAAATGGTGAGCACATTTTCCTTACAATCAGCTGAGAAAGTGGAAAAAAAAGAGTCATTAAAAAAAAACTTCAAATAAAGCAATCCTTAAATGTCTTAAAGTAATGACCAACATTCTGGTAAGAAGTTATTAACAAGAAGCAAGAAATTGTTGTGGTGATGAATAGCATACTGTACATTCAGATTAGGTATCCTGCATGCTACTAAATAGAATTTATCAAAAGAACCATAAAAGCATGAGAAAGAGAATTACATAAAATAGTTTAATTCTAGTGAAGTGTAATTTTGTACAGATGTTGAATATTTGGCACTCTGTTCACCCTCATTGTTGATATTGTTTCATATGTATATATATTTATATATATATATATATTTATATGCTTTTTTTAAACTTTAACTAAACAGCTAGTTTCCTGGTTCTAACATTCCTTGAATTTCTATAGGAGTCTTTAGGCCACACCTGGATATTTTGGCATGTGGTATGGAGAGCGGGTTATATGAATTGTTTCTCTATACAGGAGGAAAGCGACTTATCATTTGGAAATAAGAGTTCAAAAGTAGCGTAGGTCTTATTACTTGAAAGGGGACATCTTTTTAAGTTCAGCAAACCAGTTAAAAAGTGGAGTGAGAGAGACACACATGCTGAGCCCTTTTAGAGTGATATGATCATACTATCTACATGACTGGGGCTGGGTCATGGTGGTGAACTAGGGGTTAATCAAAGAGTAAGTGGCATCCATAAGGTATCACACATAACCTTAGCGCTTCCTGCACACAGATTGGCAGACATAAACCAATCCACTCTCTAGGGAGACCGTGGTCCACTTGAAAGAGATGAATTTGTACTTAAAGAAACTTGGCGTAAGTCTTTTTCTTTCATTATCTCCTTTCTTCCATTGAGTATATGAAAAGATTGGACTCACAAGTCTTTCAGGTTTGGAATAAGCACCAAGGATGAATAGTCACATAAAATCTAAGAAAGTAGGGAGGTAAACCTCTGTTACCTTAGTTTTTATATATATAAAATCTTTTAAAAAGTACTTTTGTAATAAGCCACTAACATTTCCTCTGCAAAGAAGTCATCTGTCTAGTGTTTAGACTGAAACTTGAAATAATTTCTTTTAATGCTGGATAAAAATGCCAGTCTCAGGACAGTGATTCATAAAATTATAGACATTTTTCAATGTTGCAAGGATGAAAAGATGGTTATTTCATGAAGCATTCCCATTGACTACTTCTATATTCTCTGAAGTGTGAAATAGAATAATTACAAAAAGCTGGAATTAGAGGGGGTCGGCTTCACAAACCTTTAGCAATTTTAGTCAGTCTGTCTGATTCCATTCTTGGTGCTCTCCCATGTGCTCAGTTTTATTTCCAAATTATTTTTTTCTTCGTAACTTTAATGTTTTGTTTAATAGCTCTTCATTTCATCTAAGACTTTGCTGGGTTTAAGTAAAGGTAAAAACATTGCCTAATTCTGGTTGATGCCTTGTTCTCGTTCATGGAAACATCTTAGGAATACTTGAGATCAAATGCAGAAGAAAAGGAGAAATGCCCTTTGGAGTTATTTCTTCATTTCCAAACCTTCTAGAAGCTTCTCTGTGGTCTCCAGCCTAGCCAAGACAGTATTCCAAAGAAAATGTCCCTACATCTGGTATGCCCTGATTACTTTTGAGATATTTATGACTGATTTGACTTTTGCAAGCATCCCACACAGCTGGGATGACAACATTCAGGTAGAGCACTATAAAGCTAAATTTTGGCACATAATCCTTAACAATAAATTATCCATTTGTCACCTGTTCCCAAAGAGCTCAAAGGACTTTGGAGCCAATAAGTCATTAATCCTCACAATATCTCTGTGAGGGAGATAAGGGACAGAAACTATAATCCCCACTTTATAGAAGAGGAAAGCGAGACATGAAGTTAAGACGAGTTGATAGATGATTACAATCCCAGGTTGCTTGACTAGCCAGCTGGCTGGAGATTTCTGGCAACTTTTCATTAGTTTCCAAAGTATTTGGCAGCAGTTGGCCTAAAGTATAAAAGGGTACCCTTTCCTTTAGCACTTAGTTTCACTGCCCGCAGTTTTATTGCAATTATGAACATAATAAAAGTGACAAGATGATCTCTTGCTGTGAAGGCACCAGAATCCAATTTGACCTTATGTGATGTGTTTTATATCAGATAGTGAAGGGAATTTAAATAAAAAAACACACTGCTCCACTCCATGGAGTTGATGATACTTACTAATCAGCAATGGATACGGATTATATTCCAGATCCCTTAAGCTTGTAGATTTCAATTTTTTTTTCAAGTTTTGGAATCCTGTATTTGACCAAAAGTCACAAAGAAGTATAAGCAAATATGCAGATAAAAACAAGAGAACCCTTCAGAAGTTGCAAGGGAGCATGGTTTGAGAACTACTGTCTTATCTTACTAGTATGTTAAATTTGCAGTGGGAGAAAAGTGGAAGTTAAAGCCTTGAAAGAAGATGGTTGGTAAACGAACGGACATTACATGTGTAGAATTTAATAAATTAGGCCCATTTTTTTAAGGACTTGTTTATATACTTGGAGGTAGGAATATTCCATTTTTTCCACAAGTGTGGGCCAAATGCAGTATCTGGATACACTCCCAAAACTAGTACAGTTTTGGGCAACACTTCCACACTTAGATTAGAACATATTTCCTTTTATAGGTCTTCTGCTGCCCCACCGAGTCATGGAGGTCTCTACTATTAGAAGCCATGGTCAGCCTCAGGAAACACGTATTCCTAAGTCAATTCCAGACACGACACATGGGATCTTTTGTCCATCTGAGTGGTCTAGGTAGCCTTTCAAAATTCAGACCAAGGCTGATTGGTATTTCTCGTAGAAAGCAGCTCACCCATCAGCTGTACCTCCTTTAAAATGGCCTATTGGCCTCTACATCCTCAGGACTCAGTGAGGTCTGGTTTGAATTTGATTGAGTTACTGCCAACAGAAATAGACTTTCAGGTGAAAACTATTATCCATTACTCCCACTTCTGATTCTCCACCAAAAGGTTTGGCCCAAACCTTTGACCAAATGTCTGCAATATTACTTTCCAACAAAATTCCACCTTGGACTAAGGGGGTATGGCTATTAGGCCTCACAAAAACAGAGATGCCCAAATATACATACATACATACATACATATATAATACAGCATCTTTTAATTAGAGTGATGGAAACAATGGCTGCTTAACATGATATTGAGAAATGCAAAAATCAAGACAGAGCAAATGGGGACATAACACTCTAAAAGTAATGATCAAAACCCATGCATCTGTGTGCCTTGGAATCGTGTTGTCTTCTAACACAAATTTGGTCTCTTCCACAGGAGCTGGCAGGGAGGGGATGCCCGCCACTTTGCAGATTACTGATTCAGTGGCTTTATTTTTAAAAAAGAGCAACAATTGTTTTTTTTCTAATAATACACTTTTTTACTTTTCTATTTAATTTTGAAGTCTTTAGAATTTTTTGATCTTGAGCTGAAAACATCAACAACATTTACACTTAAACAAAAACATAATTTTTTGGTATCATATAACAGGTCAATTTTTTGTATACCATTCAAGGATGGTGATATAAATTTGCTGAGAAAAAAATGGTAATAATTGTCACTGATAACAATCACTTTTACATTAAATCAACAATAGCATATGAGGATATAGGAGATGAAGTACATTGAAAACACTCCTGCTAACGCGTGGCATTCTCCTTTTCCGGGTTTTGTTACATTTTAGAATCCCATTTATGATACTTGTGTTTGGTTTTGGAAAGTTAACTAAAGTGTTTGGCAGAGCAATGTTAACTTGCTGGCTGTGAGGAAAATGATTTCTTAAGTATTATTTGGATTTCAACAATTACTGGCTGTATCATTAGGAAACACAGGTACGTTGTTAGAGCATCGCTCTTTCTTTCACGATGATGTTTACAGAACACCGCGCATTATTTTTAACCATATTCTAGAAACTTGAATGTATGTATAATCTTTTATAAAGTTATATTCTAAATAAGGTGAAATGACCACACTACAGCTCTGCATTATATATCTGGTAGAAATGACTGAAAGAAATTAGCTTGACTGACTAACACAAGTATTATAAACAGTTTTATTTTGCTTTACATGTACAATGCATAAACATGGCTTATTTTCTGCTTTTTGTGACAGAATGTCACCTAAATGAGGAATGGATATATTGCACTTAATCATGTACCATGAAAAGATAACATTCTATCGGATCTAGCAGCAGGCTTCTGTTCCACCATTGGAGGCTTGTACACATTCACCCACTTGGAATCAAGAGCCGTTGTAAAATTTAGGTGTCGAATAATGTACACATTCACCCACTTGGAATCAAGAGCCGTTGTAAAATTTAGGTGTCGAATAATTTACTTATCTGGGGGTTGTTTAGGCCAAGACTTTTGGGGATTGTGAGATAAAAATGAGTATATAAAACATGAAAAATTAATCCAAATCCAGTGAATACTTTCATTCAAGTCAGAACAACAGAATCTTGGGATCTAAGATAAATAATTATTGTCTAATTTTTATAATTTGTTTTTATTTGTTTGTACAAGTTCAAGGAAATTAGATAAAACACATCAGCTGCCAGTAGATATACATCTGTGTGTAGGATGGCATGCATGTGTGCATTTTACGTTTCCTTTCGCTAGGGAATATACACTCACTTTGCTTTTCTGCAGTTATTTCTAAATAGCAGTTCATCTTAAATAATACGTCATTTTAAAAGTCTAAAATGCCAGTACTTGCAAATACATTTGTTTTTAACATATCATAGTGAATACAGAAGAAGCATCATTATTGTACACTACCCAGGATTTAGCTTTTTTCTTTAGGTAGAAAAATGCTTTTAATGCTCTGGGGAAATCGGATTCATTTATAGAAGAATATTTCAGGGATTTTTTTTTTTTTTTTGCATTTTTCAAGGGTATACATTCGTACTGATTTTTGCTTCCAAATATATTTTAAGGCTGTTTGGTAAAATATATACCAGATATGAGGCTCAATTTACAGGGTTTTGTTCTTATAGGGAATTCTTAACTACTCAGCTTTAAAAAAAGTAAAACTCTGAAGCTAAACATGCTTTACTAGTGACTGTGCTCCCAAGGAACCCATGCTTAGTGGAATGTAGAGGATGAGGAAAGGAAAAACTGCTTCTTGAAGAATATCCCAACTGTGTGATGACCTTACCAAATGCTCTTGATAGAGCGTCAGGCTGCTGAGGGAGCTGGATACATTTTCAAGTGCGAATCAAGAGGAGAAAACAAAGTGCTGCAGGATCATGGAAAGCTGTTCTGCCTGTGGCTAAGCGCATGGTATTCGCAAAGCAGGGAAATGGAAGACAGCGTAGTTGGGTGGAAACATCCATCTTCAATTGCAATCCTGCTTTTACCATGAATAACAGTGAGAAGGATTGGGATTGAATAGGTAAATTTGACAGGTTCATCATCTGAAGACATGTCTGAGTAGCAATACTCATTTTCCAGAAGTGGTGGTGAAATAATGATCACTAGTATTCCAAATTGGATTATGGAATTGTAAAGTCTTTCAGTTAGAGTAGTTCCTATTTTTTCTCTGGTGCCAATGAGAGTCATGAAAACTAATTACTTTTCTTAAATTCCACAGCTGGAAATCACAATATGTGACCTTTTTTCCTTCACATCTAAAACAAGCAAGAAATATATTCTTGGCTTTAGCAATACTGCATAGGACAAAATTAGTCTGGAAAAATACAAATGTAAACTACATTTCATCTTTACCATATAACTGAGATATACTTACCACTCACATTCATATTTCTTAAACTTTTTACAACATCACAACTGTCATTTTAAACGAGCAAACTTTTTTTTTAAAAGGATACCCTGGAAAGTCAACTGAGAGCAGTCTGAGCATATATATATATATATATTTATATATATATAAAATCACATGTAACATAAATGGTGAACTTCAAGGAAAAAAATATATGTAAGTTTTTAAGTTTTAAGGGAATAAAAAAGAACGACGACTATTTCACAAAAGGGCATTTTTTCCCTCTTTTCACTCTTACTACAGAAGTTAGCCTCTTTAAGATTTCAATTTCTTTTCATCCATCACTACTTTGTATGAAAATTCAGCTTATTTTTTAAATGCGTTGTTTCTGTGCTGAGTATTTTTAATGGGTTCAGACTTGTAATCTCCTGGGTCTTTGGAAAACCATATGGCAGGGCGTTTTGGTAGCTGGAGAGATCACTTTTCATTATCATAAACTTGACACAATAAGCCTAATGTTTTCTCGAGTGACAAAGAGGACGAGAATAGCAGACATGTGGGCAGATGAATCAACTGGATTCAGGGAAAAGTAACCAGAGGTTAAAGGGAGATATGGGTTCTTTCTTTCCTGCACTTCAAATTGTAGCACCTCCACTTGGGTTATCTAATGCCTCTAGTGAATGGTAAGATGCACCCATTTATAGTATTTGTTATTCTTATCTCTAATGATCACACAATTTATAAAAATATAAATAACAAAATGTAAGTTGGGTTCCATCTCAAGAGGTGCTTCTTGTTATCCTCTGAGAACAAGGTGGGTAAGTTAGGTCTCATCAAGCCTATCCATCAAAACTGATTGTAAGTCAGGCCATCAGTCAAAACTGAAAAAAAAAAAAGGAAGTCATTCTTGCAGTGAGCTCAGCAAACTCTGAGGAAATTAAAAGCATTCCACTGTGTTTATGGCACAAAGAACACAATAGCAAGGGTGGAGTCAGTGGAGAAAATGAGACAAAAATTACCAGGTAGATGACAAACTGTACAAGCATTTTGTTAAAAAGAGAGAGAGAGAGAAAAAGGTAAATGTTGCAGCATTCTGTCCTTAAAGCCGGGTCTGGGCCTCGGGGATGTAGATCTCAATGCTGTCGGCGCGCTCCGTGGCAGAATTCTGTCGGAAGGAGGCTGCTCTCTTGGCAGCCATGAGCCGTCGCCGAGCTTCTTGCCGTTGTCTGTCAGGCAGGTCTAAGGACTTTTCTCTTGTAATAGGAAATTTCCCTTTGGGGGGCTTCTTTGGTATCGGAGGGGGGACCTTTCTTTCTTCCTGAAAGGTATCAAAGGTCAAAATTGGTGAATAGGAAGAGAATACTAACTCCATATTAACTTAGTTGTGCTACAGTATGTGGTATGTCCTTTCTGATTGCAAATCTCACTATGGCATTACTCATCTTCTATTCAATATTTCTCTGGTCCTTGATTCTCATAATGATCTATTTGTCTTTTGTATGGTGTACACTTTTGTAAGCTCCTTTAAATTCTTCAGTGGCGGGAGAGGGATTTGGGGTAGTGTATAAGTAAATTCTGCATAACACTTGACATCTCCTTAGTCTTTGAGTTATACTTACTTTGTTCCTAGATTAACACTTACCCTCATTCCTACATTTTCCAAAGTATCATATAATCTCCGAGCATTGGCAAATACCCATGATGCCAAACTCTTGAGCATCACAGGGAATTTTGAAGATGTCTTTTGACACACCTATCATCAGCTGTAGTCTATTCATCTGACTCCACATGTCAAGTTCATTCATAAAAACCATCTTATGTGGGTGTCTCAGGTAACCGTTGGCCGAATTCTCTATTTTGACCTAAAACTCTGTGACATTAATAATATATATAATTTTTCACTTGCTTGGTAAAAAGAAGTAAATAATTATTTTGACATGAGCTAATGTTCCCATAAAAGTCCCACCACAATATGTGTACAACTTTTTCAATAAGATACATTTCATAATTTTGCAACAAATGCAAAATATGATGCTTGCAAAGTTCTGGTGCATGGTTTGTGTCCAAAACTTCATTGTTTTACTTAATGTTGCTACTAAATAACAAAGTTGGACTTACCCACTGATTACTTCATAATAGAATTTTGACTGGAACTATGAATAGCCAATTATTTCCTTCCTAGGAGACTTTTCAAAAGGGGAAGGAGCCCCTTTCCTCTTTTAAGCAGGTTGTTGGGGAAAAAATACACTTTTCTGGTCTTTCTACCTTCAGCCTCCATAAAAAATCTGAAGGGGGCTAGATTTGCTCTGATATTGTGGGGTAAAAAAAGCAGTTGTACAAGTCAAGGGTGAACACATGTGCTAATAACCAATGCAGTATAATATATATACATTTTTAGGAGGTACCAGGGACTGAACCCAAGACCTCTTACTTGGGAAGTAGGCAATCAACCACTGAGCTATATCCGCTCCCCAATTAGAGCTGGTTTTTTCATTTGTTTGTTTGTTTTTAGGAGGTACTGGGGATTGAACTCGGGACCTTGTACATGGGAAGCAGATGTTCAACCATTTGAGCTGCAGATGCTCCCCTATAATATTGCTTTGAGAGAAGCTAAAAGGGGCAGCAAAATAATTCTTTGACTGGTGTCCTAGTGCCTGAAACATTGTTTCCATGGCTTATTTTAAAATGAATTTGCTTTGAAGAAATGGCATCTGATTTTTTGGTAATGGGGTAATTTATTTGTTAAAACCTTTCAGCCATTTTCAGCTTTAATTTCAGTGGCCATATTTATCTCATTCCCCTTTTCTTGGTAGCCTCTGGAATCTAGGAAAGTCAGCTATGCATATTAAAATTTCTTGTGAAAGTCTACCCTTTAAAGAGGTTTACAAGCCTCAAGGTCTACTGCAGTAGAAGAGGATTTGACCTGGTGGCCCTGCATATCCACAGAGTAGAGCTTTCACAATGTGCTCAGAAGAGCAGAGCCTTTTCTTTAGGGTATTAGACCTCTGCCACGTGGAAGAGCTGCACGTTTTCTGGACTAGGGGTACCATATCCTCAAAAAGAAACCGTTTTCACTTTGAGGATCATTCTCTACGTAGAGCTTAGGTAGAGGACTTGTATTAGCAAGGAATTACTCAGAAATGAAAAATGGGAAGGATTATTGCATATAGTTAGCCTAACTTAGTAAGTTCTATTTTAGTATTCAATTAGAATAGCTCTTTAAAAAACTTTGAGTCATTATGTATTATCTCCTTCTTCAAAACCAAACCTAGACTTTTGGACTTGCTTATGTATCATTTATGGCTTATGTGAAACATATACTTTTTCTTGCCCCCCTCCCTCCATTATATATGATAAAAGGGAATTTTTCAGTCAGTTGCTATAGCTCTAGCCTGGAACTTCACGCAGTCAATGGATCCTTTTAGGAGAAAAGTAGAAGATGATGATGATCTACATTTGCCTTTCGTTCTAACTACTAAATATACATCCTCAGCTATATAGTAAACACAACTTCCCCAAAGTTGTTGGATTAATTTTCTTTATTGTGCTATTTTAATTTATAATGTCTGTCTAGAAAAATCGGGTTATGATTACTCAGAACATGTCTAAAATGTCTTAGGAAATCAAAGTATTATTGCTAGTGCAGACCTATATATTTGCTCTATTGAAAATGGTACCTTAAGGGAGGAAGTTAAATCACTGGGTTAAAATGCAATGGAAATTTTAAGGGGCAAGGCTGCCACATGTATAGGAAGTTTCATTATCAAACTGTTCAGTAAGATTTAAAATATCTTTTGTCTCCAACTCCAACCATAAAACTAGAGAGTCTATTTGAGTAGGAGGTAGTCCTTGTAAAAAGACCTAAGACCTTTCCTATGAAAAATAATTTGAATACAAACAAAAAAGGTTTGATAAAATAACTCAGAGGATAGCTCCCTATAAGGAATGAGACTACAGCTACAAATTTCCATTTATTTTCTGGCTAATGTCCCCTTGAATTGTCTGTGTACTAGCAATACAGAAAGAAAGACACTACTGTTGAAAATATATGCTGGATGACGTCAATTCACCCCAGTTGAAACACACACACATACACACACCTATATATATATATTTCATATATATATATATATATATGAAAATGACATCCTGGAGTGCTAACCAAAGACTGGGAAACACATTATCATTTAGTATTTGAAACAGACCATGCCTGCAATTTGGTTAGATGCTAGGATGCCAATGAAAAGCATCACATTGTATGGGTATAATTACCTTTCTTTCAGGTGACTCAATTATCTTCCAGTCATTGAGCTTCAACTGGTGCAGTTCATCAAACTTCATGCTGACATCCTCAATGGAAAGCTGTAACATGTCCCAGTAGCCGGCGAGGTCCTGGGAAGTAGGCCTTGGCATGGCACTGGGATCCTGAGAACACACATTAAGAATTCAGACACCTGAAAACCTCCTGCTCAACAACAGAGTACTTGGGAGAGTCTCATCTTTCCCACATGGTCCTTTTGAAGAATGGTATTAGAAACAAGCATGGCTAATTTGAACACTGATGCAAATATTTGCAAAGGCCCATGATGATGCAATAACAGTTTATTTTTAGTACAAGCATTTGGTGACAATTAAAAAATATGTAGTACATCAGTTCATTGTTTCATTTTGAAAACGCTTTCTTAGAACCTATGGATGCCAGCAAATATGAATATATTTAAATACTGGGCAGCTCATAAAATCAAGAGGACCCTATTTTCCTGACTACGTGCTGGATTAGTTAGAAAACAGGTACCCGGGGACAGTATTTACATGGGTTAAAGTGATACTGGCAGTGGCAGTGGTGATGGGAATGCGCTTGGAGACAATTCCATTTCTTTGTGGTTGTTCTATCATTTTAGCTCTCCCTAATTCTGAATATCAGTGATACCCTAAAAATGCAATGTGTATTGAGTTTACTCCCACGTACAGGGAGGACAGGAAAGCAAATCTCGGGAAGAAACAAAATCATCAAACTGACAGTTCGCTCACACTGAAGATCCAGATCACGCTACAGAACCACACATTTCGGCCTGCGGGGGGATCTGTGTGGTCCAAGGGTGCATTCTGTTTCTCTCCCGTTCAAAACTGGGTGAGTTCACAACGATGGGAGCACCTGGCAGTGTGGGCTCACGTCCCCACGTAGTAACAATTCACTGCCGGAGCCCCTGCTGCCTTCCCATGGGGAACCTGCTCTTTGGGAAGCCACAGTCCCTCTCACTTCCTTTGGCTTCACCCTTTTGCTTTACCTGCCTGGGCTCTGCAGGCATTTGAGTTTAATTTACTGGATTAAAGGTACAGATTTTTTTCTGTATGTGGTTCCCTTGACTCAGTGGGAGGCTCTCTCAGAGTGGTAACCTTAAACCATCAGAAGAGTTCAGGTGAGTTCTGAATTTGCTTAAAATGCACAATTTAACTTACTCATAAGTTCTTCACATTCAGCATAACAAGAACTTGTATATGGTTTGTTTTAAAATTCCTTTAACCTTGTTTGGCATCAATATAGAAATGACCACTTTTTTTTTTTTTTTCTGTGTATTCGATTCCAAAAATAAAAAATGAAAAAAGTAATGCTGCACCTACTATATGTCCAGCACTATGCCTTGGTACTAAGAGGCGGGGGGAGTAGGAAGGGGTGAGGATGCAGTGAGAATGAATCACAAAGAGCAAGACGGTAAAGGGATCGCAATCGCATAGGATGGGACCAGATGGCAACCTACACTGGCAGGTAAGGTCAGAGGGTGAAAATCACTGCCTGATGTACTTCTAAGGGTCACAAATGTCCTCTAAATTTTCTCATCCAAAGTGAATTTCTAAAAATGGCAATTGCAAAGCTCCTTCTGTTGTTTGAAGCCTGTTCTCCCTGTTTTGACCCGCAAGAGGGCAGCCTCTTGCTGTTCAAATATCTACGCGGCAAACTACCTCCCGCCACTGTCAGTGTTTTATTTAATGAGGCACATGTTGAGTGTCAGAGCAGTTTTAACCCGGACTAAAGAAAGACAACTGGGCTTTGAGTTTTTTAACTTACTGGCATTGAGCCTGAATTGAAGAAAAACAAAACAAAACAAAACATCTTGCAATTAGGGCTGCATTCTCCGCTGATGACAGAACAAGAAGTATAACGAGCTCAAACTGTCAGAGGAAAGGGTTAGGTTGGGTGTAAGGAAGAGTTTTCTCACACCAAAAGAAACACTGTTAAATACTACTATGAGTTTCTAAGAGAGGTTTTGTGTTTCTATCTCCTGAAAGACTTCACAAATACAACTAGCTTCGTCTCTTCTTTTGGATTTGGGCATGATAGTGCTGAAATGTGTCAGAAGGAAGCAGAATAGGTTCTCAAGTACTAAAGATGTGACTATTGTGCTTCTGGTTATGTCTTCAAATAGAATATCAAAAGACACGTTATCAGCTATCATTGATGCTCACATTGATTGGGGAGTAGATATTTGTCTTCACTTGTCTCTTTACTAGGCTGACAAAGCAATTGTCCTTTGGACCTATCTTAAAATAGAAGTGTTGGTTGAATGGGTATAATTGGCATCATGATGTGGTTTCATGTCTTTTATTCTTTTTTGGGGGTGTGTGTGTGTTACATTTATATACTTAGATAAGCTGATATGTTTATAAATGCTTAAAAAATGTCAATGGTTGTGCCATGCCATTCCCTCTCTCCCAGCAAAACAATATGGTATTATGTATCTTTATTAAATTGCAGTCATTTAAAATGACTTCAACACCTAGACTCAATCTGATATGAAATTAGGTGTCCATATGTTCCAGTACATAGTATTTCTCTGCATGTCAACGGTGTATTGAGAAAAGTCGAGAAACCAGTGCTTCTGTGCACCCATTACCTGGGGAGCTTGTTAAAATGCAGATACAGATTCAGTAGGTCTGCATAAGAGTCTGCATTCTTAACAAGCTAGTCCCAAAACCACACACTTAGTAACAAGGTATCAAGTGGTTAAATTTCAGGGGGGAATCTTTTTAGTAGTATTTGCATACTGATTATGTAAGAAGTCACCTATTCATTTTACCAGGAGGAGCTTCTGCTGTGTTTAGTGCATCTTAAATGTCCGGGTGGGGTCTGACTTTCTAGAACCTGAATTTCTAGTCTTTCCAGAGTTTTGATTTTCTAGACTTATTCCTTTGACTTAAAACAGTAGCCACCTAAGCCTCCAGCATCCATCGGTGCTTTTTAAACTGTGGACAACTTGACTTTGACGAGCAAGACGTCTGCTTGTATTTTTAGCCCTGCTCTCCGGCCAGGCTTGTTTAAGACAGCCTCCCCCTGCCGCCACTCCTCCCCAACAAATGCTTCAGAGTTCTCTGTACTAATTTGGTGGGAAGCCAAAAGGAAAGTAAGTAGCGAAGCCAAATATTTCAAAACTCAAAAGGATTTGTTTGTTTAGCAATAAAATGTAATATGGAGTCCATAAAAGGTATAAAAATATTAGGATGGATAATTCTTAAGTCTAATATTAGCTGTTACTGAGAGAGGGGAAATAAACATTGCATAGGTTTGCATAATGTGCTGACGTTTATATGTATGATGCTTTAGGTTCTGGGATCCGAAAGGATGTCCTACTTGTGTTTACCAGACTCTGCATAATATGATACAGAGCTCTTTAGGAGCCTAAATCGATGATTTATCTAAAGATAATAATTAAATAGATGTTATGGAAGAGGCAAGGACATTTATAGTTAACATTACAATTGAATGTTTATACAGCTATGTTTTTTTCCCCAAGCAACTCAAAATCTTCCTTTTCACCCTCTTAAAACAATTATAACTTTATTTCATAGGAGATTTGTTGTTGGTAATGCTGTCAATTTCATGATGAACTTCAATGGGATTAAGTGGAAACTATTAGGAGAAAACATACCATCTAACGAAACTAAGCAAAATAGATGAGTTGGCAACTCTCATGTTCTTGGGCTTTCTTTGAAGTATAAGAAATTTCCATATATTTGCATGTCTCCTTGCAAATCAAACAGCAAAAAGAAACAAAATAAAAACACTGAATGTCGTTGCTACAAGAGGCCAATCAGAGACTTAACTGTAGTTCACTAAACATGTTTGTTCTGGAAAAAAATCAATATGTGGTTTGTAAAATAGCCTATGGGGTGATTTGAATACTACTCAGTTATTTCTCCAAATAAAATGATATAATTGAATGAGTATTGAATATTTTGTTTACTCAGAAACACACTTATACCCACACACACATAATGTTATACATACACAGTGATTTTTCTTTTTCTTTGATTGCCAGTAAGATCAGAATCAAATTTAATGCCAACTTGTATTAACTAATTTTAGGTTCATGGTATATTCATTTTACTCCTGATTGTAAAATTTAAAGCTTTTGAGCCTAAATGATTTTTAAAATCTCTTCTTAATGTCTTTAAATGTCATTTACATGTTTTTTATTCTAAGCCACCTCGGATCGTATTCTTTATATGTGACAATAACCATAACAATTAATTTTCATCCCCTTTTAAAGAGCCTCTTGTGGAATATCTAGTTTCAGAGGTATGATCTCAAACTGTGCTTCTCTAAATTTCCCTCTTGCTGGCCGATTCCTGTTCCCGCTTCCATCAACGTGGCGCCCTCTCCTGTGGCCTCCCTGTCTACCCGTCTATCCCCAAAGCCAGAGAGGATTCTTTACTGCAAATCCATTTGCTATTCTGCAAACTTACAGGCTTTTTGATAACAAGTAAGAAAGGTGACAATGCACAGAACAGACATTCCTTACCCTGGCTATGAAGAACTAACAAGATCTGAGGATTCACTCACCATATTCTGTTGGCAAAGCCAATAAAATTGCTGGAATTTCTGGGACATAAGAAGCTGAGCACTCCCAACAGCACTCCTGATTTTACCGAGAACTGGAAAAAGAAAGGTTTAAAAGTGGGTCAATTGAAAAACAAAAGCAAAAGCATCACACAGAGGGAGTGAATTACAGAGCATAAGCTATGATTCCTCTTTATCGGCGATTAAAACTGAAGTTATTTTGAGGAAGATGCCACTGACTACATTTTTCTTCAATCTGCTCCATTTTCAATTCATGAGGGAGATTCAAGGGGGACTGAATGTCAAGGAGAAGGATATTGTGGGGTAGCGGGAAGCATTTAGTTTAGAAAGGTGTTTTATACTGCAGGCGGTTTTTATTGTTTTAGTGTTGATATTAAGCTGAGATAGAAGATAAGAAAGCATGTATGAAGAAAAAAGAGACCCAGCATGTCTCATTTTCTTATGAACCCCATGAAATGTTTGCTAATTCTATTAAGATGCTACTGCCTTAATCTTTAGAGAAACACATCGATACTTATTTGAATCAATTAAATAACTTTTAGTGAACTGTGGGCAATTATATCATAGCAATTGCTATGACATATATTTATATACAAAGATGCTGGGTGATGTAGAAAAAGGTCACACAGTAAGATGATGACACAACTAAGAAGAGCCCCCAGCTCTCTTCTTCTCCAGGTTTGTGCTCCTTGCACTGCTGTGAACCTCTCCTCTAATACCACTGAACTGTTCCTTTGGGTGTAAGCAAGAGAGGTCACGAATTACCGCAATATGTTAACACCACATTAAACATGCCAGACAATTGACTTATTCGGTATATTTGCAATGACAACATTACACTTTTAAGTAGGCTATGAGTAAGCATACCACTGATTTAATGAGGTATGAAGAATCAGTGGCATCTACAAATTATTACAAAATTGTATGACTCTATTTAAATAGTAATTTTTTAAAAAAGTGAATAATTTAGTGGTATCATTGGAAAGGATTTAACAAATTAGAGAGAGATAGGTGTGACCACTTCTGGATTTAGATTAGGCAAATAAAAGACTTTGTGCAAGAAATTCGGGGAAAAACACACCTACTATGCCCAAGCAGCTCCATGCTTTCACATCTTTCCCTTTTCCTTCTCTTATGCTCATTTCCTAGTCTAGTCTAAGTGGTCTTACCATTTTAGAAACAATAGCTTTGATAAATCCAAATCACACAGTCCTCAAAACTAGTTAGGAACCGACTGGAATATATTTCTTACTACCATACCCTGTTAAATTCTATTTGCCAAAGCAACCATTCCAAAGTTATTCCACAGGGTTTACCCAGCACAATGATCCGGCTTCTCTGTAACGGGGCGCCAATGTCGGGAGGGGGAGGACTGGGCCAAGTTTTAAGGAATCGGCCTGCAGTAAGCGGTATAAGGTCAGCAAGGGGTTTGGAAGGATGAGGGGCAGTCAAGAACTTGGCAGGAACATGACAGTGGTGCAGCACAGGAGGGCAAGGGGGCTCCTCATTCTAGAACAGGGAAGCCTCCTGCTCTCTCTTCATTCGCTTCACGATCAGCTCCAGGAAGATGTGTGTAGACTGGAGAGGAATGGTGTTTCTGTGAGGCTTGTAGACTTTAAATTGTCATTGAGGCAAAGAGCTTTTCTTTGCCAAACATCTTTCTGGAGTTCTTTATTGCATGATGGTGTGAGAACATGTAATTTGCTCGAGATAATATATTTTGACTAGTGTATGGGACAGGAATTTGCTAGCTGGTAGGAGCTCTTCTGAAATAATGGTGCTGCCAACATGGTAGGGTATCACTGATGCAGACAGCTCATCATGGCTCAGTTTACACCAGGGCCTCAATTTAACTACCTTTCAGCCCAGCAACTCTAGGCATGGATTCACTCTTTCCTACACTTTTGTCTGCCTCTAATATGCAGGAGTAGATTACTTCCAGCAGCTCAGTTTTTGTTTTTTGTTTTTTTGCTCACCCTTAAAAACTGTTTGTAAAGCACAGATAATTAACCTATACCAAAATACTATAAAACTCAAAATATTGATAGTTTACTAATTCAGCCCATTTTCCCAGACTTTCACTTGAAGAAAACCATGGCAAACTTATATTTGCTAATGACATATGAGAATGGTTAAGGAAAAGGGACACCTTTAGCCTGGAGAATTGTCCCTCATGAAAGCAGAGAAGAGAGATCATCACTACTGACATGCTATTTACCTGAAGATTTAGGTACTTAAAGGTTTAATGTTTATATACCAAAGGCTTTATCTGGAGAATTTTAGATGATGAGAGCTCCAAGAGACCTTTAACGATATGCAAAGGATGCACCTGGGGATCTCGTCAAATGCAGATTCTGATTCAGTGAGTCTAGTGGCATCTGAGATTCTGCATTTCTTACAAGCTCTGAGGTGATACACGTGCGTGGCTCCAGGGACCACATCTGAGAATGAGCCGTAGAGCTCATTCATGAGGCAGAAATGGAAGTCTTGAGAAGTAAACTCAATTTCTTTGTTTTTTTTTTTCCACAATGGCTATTTCCCAAATATTAACAATTTTAACAGGCAGTTTCAAAACCAATTATTTGTGAGTCTCATTCAACACGTGTAAGAAACTGGCATCAACAGATCCAACAACATGATGGCCCAAGCTAGGGCTACTGCTTTATTCCTTCTCTTTAGCCTTACTTTAGTGGAATAAAGAATCACAGAATATTAGAAAGACCTTAAGACACATACAATGAAATGCTAAGGGGCTATTGAAAATGATGTTAGAGAAATGCATCTATTAAAATGAAAAGGTTTTAAAGATGTTGTGATATAAAAGAAGACAATTACAAAACAGTATGTTTAGTGGCTGGTTCATTAAAAAAAAAATAAGGGTCTGACAACATTTAGGACATATTATTAAAAAGTGATTTTTCTTTGGGTAAAAGGACTTTGTATTTTCTTATCTTTCTGAAATAAACCTACCCTGTTGTTCTCCAAATATTTATTATGAAAATTTTCAAATGCAGAAAATTTGAAAGAAAAGAATAATACCTCTATCCCTATCATCTAGACTCGCAGACTTGCCGTGTGTGTGTACTATTTCTTCTGAACCATTTGAAAGTAAGTTGCAGCCTGCATGACACTTCTGCTAACTCTCCTAAGAAGGACATCATCACAATGTCATTATCATTCCTAAGAAATGAACAAAAATTCCCTAATACCATGTAGTTCTAGACAGCTTCTCAGGTACTAAAATGAGTAAAAAATATACCTTTTATTTTTATTCATAAAAGTGAATAAACTGGATAAAACCTTGGCATTCTTTTGGTCTTAAAGAAAATGATAGAACGGCCTGTCGCCACTGTGTATTTGCAAATGCATTTCAAGAGGTTCTTGCCTTTTTCTCTCCCACCACTCATCCTACCCATACTCCAGCCCCATCCTGCCCACCTCCGGTCTGTATCGCCACCCAGCCGGGGAGCGGGGAAGGCAGCAGTGGAAACAGAAAGCAACGAGGATGGTAAAAGATGGGGTGCTGAAGGACACAGCTCAGGCTCCTTCCTTTCATGGGTAGCGTAAGGAGGGATGGCTGGGGGCAGGCAGCACGGGGGACGCCACACGGACAGCAAGATTCTTCCCACTTTAAGGGATCTTGAGAGGAGTGAAAATACTTCCTACTCTATTAATATTTTAAAACTCACACTGAACACATTTCTGCAGTCATGGTATCATTGATACTGGGTGGAAGAACGGTCTTTGGTTTCAAAATGTTGAATCTTTACTTGTAAACCCCCATAATGTGCATGACTGATGAAAACATTTAGAGACTTACTTTAATCAAGTTGTCATTGTAGATATATAGAGAAGAGATGAATAAATGCACTCCTCTTTACTGACTATGCTTCCTCAGATTGTCATTAAAAAGTCAATAAATTTTCTAAAATTTAAAGGTTTTATCTCTAATCTTCATATTCCTCTTAAAATGTAATTCAACTGAAGTACTATTTAAAATATTTCAATTTATAATCTTTAGCACAACATTAATAGATGGGCGATATCTTGGTATTGATTTGATGAAGTGGAGAGTTATTATAAAGACAATAAATTGAATATTGCTGTGAAGAGATTATGAATGTCAAAGGGTGTAGCTGATGATGGGATTGCTAATAGCAGGAGAATTTTGCTGTTTGGTGAATGGAAATGATCTTATCTGATACCTACAATGTGAATAGCCTCTGATAATTGCAAAGAATTTGAAGTGAAAATTCAATTTATTCTTTTCCACTATACTTCCTTAATTTTGTCATAGTTTAGATACCTTTTCCTTCAAGAGCTGCAGATAAGGGCTAATGCTCATCAGACTGCAAATTTACAAAGAACCTGATATAATCCTTGCTTTGGATGTGCAAAGAAATTTGATTAACTTGCTTGGTTCCTTTAATTTATTTTTCATACATCTTCTATAATTTCCAATTTGATCTATATTTGCTATGAAGTGCCAGCACAACATTTACACTATTCTTTTGTTCAAAAATTTGGAGTGGATTTTAGTAGAATTTGCAGATAGTCTGAAATTCTCACTTGCATATTTATTATGTCTCTGATCTCTTGGGAGTCCTCTGTGATGAATTCTGTAGAGCGGGGGGTGGGGCGGGGTAGGGGGGTGGGACTGGGCAGAATCACCACTTCAACAGATCCCCTTTCAAGGGCTGAAGCCTAATAGTTTTCATGTTTATTGAGCACACATTTATCATTACACTCTAATTTTCTCAAGGCCATTTAGTTTTTGGAAGGTCTTTAAGAATCACCATAAGCATCCATGAAACCTGGATGCTTATGGTCATATAAGGGAGACATAGTCTAGTAACGTTTGATTTAATATCTTAAGACAGTGTAGTGGAAAAGCACAACCTTTGACATCAGACAGTTCTGATTTTGTGTCCTGATTCCATTGCCATGTTTTGTGGGATTTGAGGCAAGATATTAACCTGCTTATTTTTAAAATGATGACAATAATATCTACCTATGACATTATGGTGAGAATTAAATGAGTTATGTAAAGCTCTTAGCTGGCATATAATAAATGTTTAATAAGTGGTGACAAAGGTTTCTTTTTTAAAATTATCTTTCTTTTTGACTATAATCCTTGAAAAGCTATTAGCTAAATTAAAAGTATACATTAAGTCCCCACCCTATCAAGATGTCAGAGTGAGAAGCTCCAGGGCTCCGTCTCTCCCACAGAAGCTTTGAGTAACCAGCAACAACTGGCAGAAACACGCTGTTCAAAGCTCGGGAGCAGTTAAAGGATTGCAGGACTAGGGCAAGCACCAGACCAGGAACTAGGTGACTTGAGCAACAACGGGGATGAGCCTTGAGGACTTTACGCTGAGTAAATAAGCCAGGCACAAAAGGACAATTATTGTGTGATCTCACTGATATGCACTAATTATAATAAGCAAACTCAGAGTTAGAATTTAGAATATAGGTTAGCAAGGGATAGATTGGGGTGAGAGAATGGGGAGCTGCTTAATTAGTACAGAATTTCTATTTAGGTTGATTGGAAAGCTTTAGAAATAGATGGTGGTGATGGAAGCACATTATTGTGGATGTAATTAACAGCACTGAATTATATAGGTGATTGTGATTAAAATGGGAAACTTTAGGTCATATATGTTACTACAATAAAAATGAAAAGATAAAACACAGGACTGTACAGCACAGTGAACCCTGTTGTAGACGAGGGACTATAGCTAATAGTACAAGAAGAAGAATGTTCTTTCATGAATCATAACAAATGTACAGCACTAATAAAAGGTGTTAAGAGGGTGGTATGTGAAAAAAATTCACCTAATGTAAACCATGGAGGACAGTTAATAGTACTATTTTATGCCAAAATTATGAAGATGAAGAACAGATTCGTTGTTGCCAAGGGTTAAGGAGGTGGGGAAGACAGGAAGTGAACTGCGTGTGGCTATAAGAAGGCAGCATGAAGCATCTTAGTGGTGATGGAAGTAGTCCATCACTGTACGCAATGTCAATATCCTAGTTGTGCTAGTGCACTAGAATGCTGCAAGATGTCACCACTGGGGGGAATTGTGTAAAGGTTACTTGGAACCTCTCCATATTATTTTTATTATTTTCTTACAAATGCATGTAAATCTACATCTAT
This sequence comes from Cabassous unicinctus, assembly GCA_029593785.1. Classification (NCBI taxonomy): domain Eukaryota; kingdom Metazoa; phylum Chordata; class Mammalia; order Cingulata; family Chlamyphoridae; genus Cabassous; species Cabassous unicinctus. The sequence goes on along the minus strand of JAQZBX010004770.1, from coordinate 28,967 downwards.
CTCAAAATAAAAAGTTTATGTTTTATAAAAAGTACTAGTTTAATAGCTTTTCATCAATCTTAAGAAAGGTAACTACTGTTAGTATCATCGATTGTAACAAACGTTCTACACCAATGGTGGAAGGTGTTGGTGGTGGGGTGGTGTATGAGAATCCTGTATTTCATGCATGATTGGTGTGTAAACCCACAACTTCTCAAATACATAAAAAAGAAATAGGCCACTTAAAATATGGTAGTCTCTCGTGCCCCCTGGGCTGGCCCCTTCCTCATCCTCTTACTGACTGCTGACTGAAAGTGCAGCTGGCCATGTTCTCTCAGTTTGGGCCTCTGGTCCCAGTTTCAGGGGGAGCAGAGCAACCCTAGTGTGCATATTGGTAGATGAGTGTCTGGCCAATCTACCTGGTGGTGGTCTGAGGGACTCACTGTCCCAGAACTTGCCCTGCACATAGGAGACTGTTCTCTGAGCTCTCTTAAAGAATGCTGAGGCAGAGCAGTGGAGCTGTGCTGCCTGGGGCAAGGGACTGCTTCCTGGAGGACATACAGCAAGTGCCGTGCCTAGGATGATGAGGAAACCGTTTCCCAGGGAAGAGGGGACATTTGTATTTGTGTAAATGGGGGAATTCCTAGGGCCAGGAGTTCATGGTGGAGACAAGATGCTTGCGTAGAAAGTACCAGGGAGGTCCCTATACTGTGGCCTGGATTTATTCTCCAATTCGTTGCGAGGATCACCTCTGAAAGACAGCACTTGCACAGGCCAATTTTCAAAGACTAGGAAAGGAGTTTTCTTCCTCCCCCTCCTCCTCCTTTTTTTGTTAGCTCCCGGCATTCAAGGAAATCGCTGTTATAACACTAGCTGCCTACAAGCTTAAGGAAAAGACACCTCAGAGTCTAAATTCCAGCTATAACACACTAAAATATCAAAATGTCCAGGTTTCAACAAAGATTACAAAACATACAAAGAAACAGGACATGGTGGGCCAGGTAAAGGAGAAGATTAAAGCATCAACGGGGAGGCTCAGACCTTGGACATTCTAGATGAAGACGTAAAAAAAATGGTCTTAAATGTGCTCAAAGAACTAAAGGAAATCAAGAAAATGATAGATGAACACAAAGAGATGATCAATAGAGATGGAAATTATAAAAAGAACCAAACAGAGCTGGAGACCACATAAACAGAAATTAAAAATTCCCCAGAGGGGTTCAACAGCAGATTGGAGCTGGCAGCAGAATCACTGAACTTCAAGACAATTAAAAACATTCTGTCTGAGTGGCAGAAAGAGAGAGGAAAGAATGAAGAAAAGTGAACAGAGCCTGAGGAACCTGTGGGACCATCCAGCAGACCAATCAATACATGTATTGTGGGAGTCCCAGAAGGAAAAGAAACAGAGAAAGGGGTGGAGAGGATATTCAAAGAAGTAATGGCGAAAAGCTTCCCAAATTTAATGAAAGACATGAATATACACATCCAAGATGCTCAATGACTCCAGACATGCTGAACACTGTGCCATGCTGTAATCAAATTGTCAAATGCCAAAGATAGAAAATTCTGAAAGCTGCAATGGAGAAGCAACATGTCACACTCAAGGGAGGCGCAATAAGATTAAGAGCCAATTTCTCATCAGAAACCGTGGATGCAAGAAGGCAACAGGAAGACATATTTAAAGTGCTGAAAGAAAAAAAAAAAATTGCCAACCAAGAATTCTGTAATGGTAAAACTGTCTTTCAAAAATGAGGGATAATTTAAAACATTCCCAGATAAATAAAAGCTGAGGGAGTTTTTCACCACTAGACTGCCATTCAAGAAATGCTAAGGCGAGTTATGCAGGTTAAAAGGAAAGGACACTAGACAATTGACTGAATCCATATGAAAGGGTTAAAGATCTCTGGTAAAGACAATGACATGGGTAAAAATACTATCAGTACTATTGTATTTTTTATTTGTAATACCACTGATTACTTCCTATAGGATCTAAAAGGCAAATACACAAAATGTAATGATAAGTCAATGGTTTTGGACTTGATAATGAATAGAAATGCAATTTGTAAGAAGAATTACATAAAGGTAGGGGCAGTGGGGTTTAGGAACACAGTTTATGTATGCTATTCAAGTTGTTATGTTGGTATCAAGCAAACAAAAATAAGATCTAGGATATTACATTTAAGACCCATGGTAATTACAACAAAGTTATCGGAGAATACGCAAACTCATAGAGGCGGAAAGTAGAATACAGGTTACCAGGGGTGGGGGCAGGGACAATGAGAATTAATTCAAAATAAGTGTAGGGTTTCAGTTTAGAGTGAAGGGAAAGTTCAAGTAATGAATGATGGGGAGGGTACTGCAACATTGTCAAAGTGATTAGTCCCAGTGAATGGTATGCTTGGAAGGGATGGGATGGGAAGACTTATGTTGTATATATATTTTCACAATTTTGAAAAAGAGAGAAGCTAAAGAGAATAACACAAATGCAATACATGATAGTGGATGGGATCTAAGACTGGAAGAGAAAAGGGGCATTTTTGGAACATAAGGAAAAACTGGAATCTAAGTTTTATATCAATGTTATTTCTTGAACATGAAAACTACATTAAGGAGATTATGTAAGTGAATATCTTTGTTCATAGGAAATATACATTGAAGTACTACGTGTTCAAGGAGTATGATGTGTGCAATCGGCTCTCAAGTATTCAGAAGATAGATAGATGATAGATGGTAGGAAGATAGATGATAGAAGATAGATAATAGAATGATATGGCAAAGGTGGCAAAACGTTAAAATTGGGGGATCTGGGTGTCTGAGGCGTAAGAACATGTTGGAGTTCTCTGCATGGAGTTTGCATTATTTTTGCAACTGGCCTGCAAATTTTAAATTATTTCAAAATAAAAAGTTGAAACAAAACAACCAACATAAAAGTAGACATTAAACATGGAAAATCACAGTAAGGTAACAACATCAAAATAGGCATTAAACATGGAAAATCACAATAAGGTAAATATTGTTCTATGCTATCTTATAAACATAGCAATGACTAATGTCTTATTTTCCTACACACACCAAGGGAGACCAGAACTTTCTGAATGTGTCCTAATTCGGTACAAATTCAAATGAGATATAATAAAATTTTATAGACATTATTTGGAGCTAAGACTTGACAAATATAACCTCTTTCCAAATTTTCTGTCTTCTTATCTTCAAAGGTGTTTTACTGAAAATATAACCTTACTGATCAACACTCAGATCTTACAACATATTCAAAGTCCTGAGTAATAAATACATACCCAGCCCTAGGATGCCTTGGTTAGTGTATAGGAAATTGGAGCTGACAATTTAAACTCTAATTTGGGATAAACGGAAGCAATTTAGTTTCTCTGTGTGTCATCTCTGTGATAAAGAACATAAATCCACATTACAATTAAAATATTTTGCCCGGTTAAAACATACTCTGACAAGTGGAAAAATGCTGCAGAAAATGAGGGATTTTAAATATCAGAATTATGAGCAATCACTCCATTAAATGTACCCTAAACAGAAGATGAATTTAAACAAATGTTATGTGAGTGATTTGAATACTGTTACATCGACATTCATCAGCCATGTGTGGAAATGCAGGCACAGCAGAGTTGAGGGAGCAGGTTCAAATGCTTTACCATGGCAACACTTCCTCCAAAATACTAAGTGTCTAACATCAACTCATGTAAAGAATGTGTGGAATTTGATGATTAAGAGAGAAAGGTTTAAGAATAGAGCTGGTCATTTAAAGGCAATATTTCCCTTCCTTCATAGGCTAACAACATAAGTTGTAACAACTAAAAATCAACACACATTATTTTCTTAGGTTTCTTAGCTTCTGAGACTGTCGTGCTTTGTAAATTAAAGTCTATGTAACCCCATCATCATACTTCCATTTCTGGGATTATTGGCATACTTCATCACAGCAGTCATCTAAAAATGCAATGGCAGGGCTACATTCCCAAAGACATCAGCTATCCTTCTGAACGTCATTTAAAGTGATCTAATAAATATACAACGGAATTCATGGGAAAAGAAAAAAGTTCTCTAAAGAGACCGATTTGTCGAGACCAGACATTCAGAAATGCCTCTGTGAAATTTTGGTGAAGACAAGTGAGAGCCCCATGCATTTTACAATTAATATTACTGGTCCTCCTGGTAGTATTTGTTTAGAAATCACATATAGCAAGCAATGTATAAAGAACGCTGTTTCTGAAAAATCCTGATGATAGGTTTCATTGGGTAAATGGGAGGGGGTTGGAGAATAAGGGGTACTGTCCTTGTCCACACGGAAAAGCAGAGACCTAGCTGAACCACAAAGTGTTTAGAGCAGATCTGTTTTGCTGATACATGGTTAGGGCAATCACACATGCTTCTGCTTAGCCCAGTGATCAGAACACTGGTAGCACAGCTGCACGTAGCTAACTGGTTGAATCTTTTACTTATCGACTTTTCTTCAGCATAACACTGAAGCAATTTCATATAAATATGGGACAGTAAAACTTGTAGAAAACAATCAATGCCCCAAGCTAAGTCACTGACAGAACTCAAGTGAACTGGTAAGTGGAAAATGCGATAAACTATACTACCAAGAAAACTGAGAGCACAATTTATCTCATACTCAATTTATCTAAATAAAAAAGAATCCCCTTCAATATCCTAGCGATTGCTTTTTCTATTCATTTATTTATATCTTAGAATTGAGTGGGATGCTAGGAAGCTCATTTGTTTTCATTTTCTCAAATATCTAAGGACATTTTCCTCAATAATATTCTCATTTGCTTATTGGCTTTACTGAAAAACTGCCAGTCTGAAAAAAAACCATAGGGAAAATCCATGTTCTTACTTTCTTCTGAGAGATCATTTTCTTCTGCTTCTCTCTCCATCTCTTTACACCAGCCTTCCATCCTCTTTGTCTCTGTGTGTAGCAGTTTCAAAAACCATGACCCATCCCTGCGACATGGAGACATCCTTCCAGTTTCTACTGTCTCAATGGATGGTTCCAACCAAGGATCGGGAGGGGGAAGATTTGAAGTGTCAACTTGGGTCCTATAATCTTCTCTATAACTGAAGAGTCCCTGTGTCCGTACAGTTCTTACCGCTCCATACTGGGTAGGAGTGCTAGGTTCTGAGTGTCTCTGAAAGGATGAACCAAACTGGAGACCTTTGTCCTCCGTGGCAACGTGTCCTGGGAAGCCCTCCAGTTCCAAGTCAGCTTGAACGGCAGCAGTCACACTGTTAGAACGTTTAAAACGCCCGTGTCTAGGAAGAAGGGAAAGGAAGACAAAACGGTAGGCTTTCTGAGATCACTTCAAATGTGCAACGAAGTCCTAAATATGCCTTAGAGAGAACAAGCCTGTACCACAACTAACCACCCAAGGAAAAAAATAAATGTTTGGATCATTTTAACAATTTTAATGTTTCACCTATGTAAGAACATTTGGTTTTCCAAATACTGAAACTTTAACATCTACCTAAGTCTCAATGTCTAAACAATGCCCACTTAAGATGGAAGTTTATTGGCTGATACTAAGAACGATACGAGCACTAATGCATTTCATTAAAACCGTTATCTTCACATGGTTACCTTCCTTTCAGAAATATAAACAAATTTACCCAACTTCCATCCTGTTGTATGTATGTATACACATATGCACAGACATATATTTATACACATACGTGTACATATATACAGACATACACAAATATACATAAAGTGATGCCTTAAGTTGCTTCTTTTATGTACATAATACCTGTATCATGGTGAGCTTTCATGACTATCCATATCACATTTCAAGGCATGAGCTTCCTCTCCTAGTTTAATAACTAAATATCATCTCAAACTCTTTTATGCACATTGACAAATCTACATTCTGTATTCCACAGGTGTTTCAAAAATATTTTCACTGCATGTAAGCGTCACCCGTTGCCACAGGGCCAATTACTGAAATAATGTGTAGGAACCTAGCCAATTGGAGGCTGGATAGTGCCAGGTGAGAACTCACTGTGCGTGTGTGTGTAGGTTGTGGTGTGTGGGCACATGGGCAACCAAAGTTTATTGCAGCTATAAGTTTTGGCTTCTCACCAACTGAATCCACAGATGGCAAACAGATGTGAGTACAGCTGGTTAAATGAATTTGCTGCTTATTTTCTTTGCTGGAGGCAAAGGGGAGGACAATAAGCCACTAATCAGGATGGAAGACGGCAAGTCCAGCTTCCCAGATGCCAAAGATGTCTGGTTTCACAAAGGTCTACTTGGAAAGCTGGTGGAAGCCATGGATTTGTCGCCTGGATTTCTTTGTGGCCAGAATCTTTACGGTTGGATTTCGGAGCCCTTTGCTAGGAATGCCACTCCAGCACTTTACCTACCAAATGCTAACGGAAGCTCAAGATGTAATGTGCTCATTAAAGTTTTTAATGAAATTTACAACTTATTTAAAATATAAAATAAAATTATTATCCTACCCTTGTTACAAAAATAACATTACCATAAAATGGACTTCTCCTTATATTCTATATTTGATGTAGTTCTTTTACAGCGGAACAATTTAATGGTGTAGCTAAGGTGCTGCTTCTTTCATTTTCTCTCTCTCTTTCTGCCTTCCGTTTTACTTTTTACATTACCAAGCGAGAAAACATACAGCTGCTTTGCCCTCAGCCTATTCTTTTCCTTTGGATAAAGGACTTTGACTTTCAGGGCTGTCAGCCATTCGGCTTTCAGAAGAATTATTCTTTAAAAAAATTATTCCCTTGCCTCTAGGGAAAACAAGACATAGGTGAATGCTAATTCATACTTGAAAGATATAAACTGAAAAGTATAAATATGTGACCCTGTTTTCAAAACCGGCATGAATCAGTGACGGTCAGTATGTGCTACAGTCTTGCAATCAGGTGTTTAACAAATAGCTGTTGCTCGGGAAATAGGTATTTTGAAGGAGGGTTGAGTTACCGTTTTTCATCCTCTACTTGCACACCAACAGAGTGGTATTCCCGTAGGCCTCGGCTCTCTGTGTCAGAATCTGTAGCTGTTTCCACCTAATTCAACACAAAACATCTTATTTTAGAACTGAAATGTAGGATCTGGGCAAGGACTCTCTTATCCCCCCCATTTGCTGTAGTTAATTATGCATTCATTTAATTAATACGGAGATGCACTTGACCCAGTAAAATCACAAAGAAAGGGAAATGCATTCATACTGGCATAATTATGTTGGAACTATGCTTCACCAAATTTTACATAACTACTTGAACTCCACATGGTACTTCTGTCTTTTAAATGTATGCAAATAAAATGGCTTAGTTCAGCTCAGGCAAAACACAGGCTTTGTTGGACTGTATTATTAGTGGACCTAAAAGCTCTTATCACATCCTACAGTGAAGAAAGTGAGTATAGCATGAACCAAACATAGCTTACGAAACAAATAAGCAATATAATAGGATTTTACTGATGGCTGCATCCACATACAAAAAGACACAGAAAAGGAATTTAAGCATTTTATCAGAAACATTAATGCAATCTCTCCATCTCCATATACATATAGCTGTCACATTTACTAAAGTACTGTGTCTGATCGGACCAGAAACCTTGTATTCTACAAAGAATCATTTCTGTAGCTGTATTTGCCAAATAGTTCTCCAAAACCCATGAAGCATTTTCATGATCATCAGTGTAAAGTTATCACATTAGAGAATTCTAGTACAATACATTTAAAAAAAAAAAAAAGAAAAAAAAAACTGGAAAAGTTTCAGTATAAAATGTCTGTGAAACCAAAGGTTAGTTAAGTCATAAAAATTATTCCACAGTTCTTAACTCTCTTCCTCTTTTTTCCAAAAATGTTACCTATCGCATTAAAAGGATTTTTGATTCTGATCTGAAATTTCATAATCTAGGTATAAAACACACCTTTTCTTAAAAATAGTAAGGATTGCTTGAATGATAAGGTACAAACCAGTAAACAAATAATTATGATACTGAATTTAATGAGTTATGTGAGAGAGAAAAGCTGTACTTTAAAAGTTTAATTTTAATTTGTGATTGACATAAGGCTAAGCCAATGCAAACCAGAGATGACTCAAATTTATAGCTAATAGAATAACAGTAATAATAATAATAATAATAGCTAATATTTGTTTTATGCTTACCATGCTCCAGGCACTCTGCAAAGACACATTATCTGGCATTATCTCATGTAATCCTCACATCAACCCTGCTGTTGTTACTAGACACTTTTGAGAGTTGAGGAATCAGAGAAGTTAAGTAACTTTCCCAAGGGCACACAGCTTGCTCTCTGTAGAGTGAGGATTCAAACCGAGACCTCTCTGACTGCAGAGCACAGGCTCATCATTAGTCTTTTACCGCCAAAATAAAGATGGTCAAATGAAGACCCCAGAGCTCTGATTAGTTACTAAGTCTTGGAAAATAATTAGATACACTTAATTTTTTATTTGGTATAATTCTGAACACATACATAAAAGTTGTACCAAATTTGTATTGCATTTTTTGATAGCTGGAGTTAAAAATTTACTATGGGAGGAAGAAAATTTTGAGTGAAAATCTTAACCTTGCTGGTACTTCATCTTTCTAGTTTTAAGTGGCTAATGGCTTTATTAAATTTTGACCTTGCAGGGCATGGAGATTGTTGTTATTCTTTTGCATAAAAGGTTATAATAAAAAATAATATATTTTAAATGTCATTCCATGTCATTATATATAGAGCTGCCTTGTTTTTAACTGCATGTATTGTATTACATGCATATAACTTTATTTAATCAGTCTTCAATGGATGGATAATTTGGCTATTATTTCTAGCTTTCTTCTATTATAAATGATGCCGCATGTGTTAAGTGCAAACCTCTCTGAATATATTCACATAATATGTGGTTGCTGTGGTAAAAGTATTATTACATTTTACAATTTCAGTAGATATTGCCAAGTATGAATAGGTAAATTATATGGATGAAATCAATTCATATGTATATGTTTAGAGAGGTAGATTAGGAAATGTCAGGAACACTAAATTTTATCATAAAAAATTTCATAATATTGCCTCACTTTTTCGACTTCTAGAAATCTAGCCAAAGAAGTTATCATAAATTCTGATAAATGTATGTGTAGCATTATTTATAAAGTGAAAAATGGGGAAATAGTAAAGTAGAAGAGTATTGTAAAATAAATTAAAGATTACTCATGACAGTATATTATGCAGGTATTAAAATGGTGGTTATAAAGATTATAATATAAAAATGCCTATGATTTAACGTAGATTAAAGAAAGTAGATTAACAAATAGCATGTAAAACAAAAATTACACAATTTATGTACACACATATAAACATACATATATTTGCAGATACGTATAGTGACTAAAAAGAAATACAACAAAAATATGACAAGAAGACTTTTTTCTTCTTTTCTCCAGTCTCCAAATTTCCTCTGATATAGTTATGTTACTTTTACAGTGGAAAAGAAAAATACAGCTTTTGGAATAAGTCAGATTTTTGCTACTTGCTGGCTGTATGGCTCTTAGGGAAGTTTCTTAAATTTTGCTGAGTCTTAGATTCCATATATCGAAAGTGAGGGTAACATTGAACAACAACAACAAAATAAAGCCTGATTTATTTAAATTTATCCCAGTAAATATTAACCCTATGTCTCCCCACCTCAACTTTTAGGATCATCAGGTGAATAATGTTATATCTATATATGTGAAATTAAAATAATAAGTATCTGACACATTTTACAGATTTTACAGTGATTGTCATATGAAACCTTTCTAAGAAAAATGGAATTCCCTAAAGTTGTGAAATGAAGTCTAAGAGGGAGGGGATCTGATAAAATCATATATGGCCGGGATGAGCTAAACATTTATCAGAAAACCTGGGAGTTACCGAAGCTTTATATGAGAGAAAAAACAGCAAATTTAGGACAAAGAACAGGAGCTAGTATTTTAAAGCACACAAGAAAGGAAACTCACAGAACTCTTTTTCTACGAGGAAATTCTGGCCAGAAGTGTTCATGGATTTTACAGGTTTGAAAAGTATAAGCACATTTTCATTTTGAGAAGATCCATTTTATTTACTAAATAACTGTTGTAGGCACTGAGAAGAAAAAGAAAGGCTGAACCAAGGTCTGTTTAAGAAACAAGGAGTTCAGTACGCCTGGTGTGTGTGTGAGTGTGTGGCTGTGAAGGTGCGTGTGTGTGCAGGGTGAGGCGTGACACTGACAGGCCAGGAGGCTGCAGATGTAGGCAGAGCCTTGCGCCGCCCGGTTCCACAGCTCATGCGTGGGCTCGGCTTCGCAGTGAAAGATAAGGCCACATGAGCCGTAGCTCTCGGCGGTGACCCTGAAAGAACGAATCTGGTGCTCGTGGCCGGAGCCGTTCACAAGTAACATTCTGCCAGAGCTCAAATATGAAATCTTTGCTCTCTAAATCGAGCTCTTGTATGCTCCGCATTGAAAACCTTCTACACAGCTAGGTGGGTACATTGCTTTGGATACAGAGTCATTTTATTTCCCTCAGGGACCTATTATATATCTAAGAGTTAAATACGATTTGTGAACCCTGCTGCCATGAAATGCTTACAGCTACAGCAAGAGCAGAATGGTGGAAGGGCTGGTATAAGAGGAGATGACTCAGGGCGAGGGGGAGAGTACGTGGATTAGGGGGTGACAAATGTTTTTCATCTCAGTGGGGACATTTAAAATGAATAATAACAAGGGCTTTCCTATGTTGCCCCCTTTGTTCTCCCAACCATCTGGTGCTATGATAAAGTGGTGTGTCTCCATTTTCAGGGATGGGGCTACTGAGGGAGACGGACTGGCAGGATCCTTGGCTATGAAACCAGGGCTCTCTTCTACCAAGTTGCAGTATCTGGGGCAGTAAACATTTTCAACCGTTTCACTGACACATACACTCTCTGCAATAACAGACAAAGGACAAACTGATAAAAAAACAAGCAAACAAAAGTGAACACAGAGAAAATAGTTAATGCTTCATCATAATGAAGAAAAGGGAGGCAGGCCATATTAATGATTCCAGGTCAGACGACCTGTTTAAGGACACTCAGAACCCTGGTAGCAAGTTCCGTCGGGTTCTTTACCCTGGGACTGGTCTGTGAGGCCCAAGGCTTCCTCTGTGTCTTTTTACTTGAGACTCTGATGGAAGCTGTCCACGTGTCCTGATATGCAGGGTTAGTCTCACAAGCTGGAATTCCAGTGATCGGAGGGATATACGGAACTTCCAGCTTGCTTCTGGTTTAAACTGGGCAGGGAGGAAAGGCTGGATTAAATAGGATGTGTGAGTCGAGGTTAGACCCAGTCACTGGGCTATCTCACTGCATAGTCCCACATTTATCACTCAAATCCTGAAGAAATTGATGGGAAAAGGCCATATGATGCACTATAAACTTAGGGAGCTATAACCCTACAAACCAGTGATGAATTTAGGGTGTGAGCTTCACAGAAGGCTCATGCAGTAACATAAACTCTACTCAGAGTAAGAACAGAATTTGTCAGATGCAAATTCTCTACTGTCTGTGTCAGACAAAACTCCACCCAAGTTTCCCCCGTTACCTATGATTCTGGGAAATCAGTGCATGGTCAAGGAGGAACCAATCCTGTTAAATGCTGGATGATAATGTAAAATGCTAGCAATATTCCTTTTCAAAATGCTGTAGGACAGAGTAACACATATTCCATGTTCCAAAAACAGGGGAATAGATTGAGTTTTTATTTTTAAAGGTTCATGAATGAGAATCAGGTCTGGCTCACTGAGAGAACTGAATCATTCTGCCAGTTTATTTCTCCTCTTTGGGAAGCAGAGCAGAATTTGGGCTTAGGAATCAGACCCACCTAGGTTTCAATCTAGGTTTTGCCACTTTTAATGTCTATGTACCCTTCGGCAGCCACTTATCTTCCCTGAGCCTCAGTTTTCCCATCTATAAATCAGTCATAAGAACAACTAGCATGAAGGGTTATTATGTGGATTAAACAAGCATGTGGTGGAGAGCCAAGGACACAGCGACATGTCTGTAAGCTTTTACTTTGTGCCTTGATAACCCTGCCATTGTCTCTAGTCATTCTTCTAAAGACTTTGAGGTATCTATGGATGGTCTTTTCATAGGCAAAAATAAGCACTGCATTCTGTTTCTTCATTCTTTATTTTTGGGTTGGCTTCCTAAAATCATCTGTCTTTAATTTCTTTAGCTATTTTCTTTATCCTGATATTTGAGTTTCTTTGACGATGTTTTCTTTGGCTTTTCAGTTAACTTCATTTTGACAATTACTAGGTTAAAAGCTCACACAATATGGTGCATTTTTTTTTTTACTGCCATAAAAGACACTTGGATTTGTCTCACACTTGTATACTTGCATCCACATTTATCTGTAACCAACCATGCATCCATTTATTCATTCATTCACTCATCCAACATTTATCGAGCACTCACTATGTGTCAGGCGCTGTGCTAGGTGCTGGGGATATCAAGATGCATAAGGGATAGTCCCAGCCTTCGAAGAACATGCCGTTTGGAGGATGGCATCAAGGAGGGCTTCTAGGAGGGGTTAATGCACGAGCTGAGCTTTAGAAGATGAAGTGGGGTGTGGGTGTGTGGATGTGGAGAGGAAATATATTCTAGGCCAAAGGAACATGGGCAAAGGCATGGCAGCTGGAAGCAGAACGGGGCATGAGATGAATAAACGATGGCAGGAGTTGCTGGAGGGTGAAGTGCGGGCAGGAAGCGGTGGCATTGTTTTAATATCACTTTATGGGTTTCTGAAATCATGTTCCCACTCCTTTCATATAAAGTCAGTAATTTCATGAGTTCAGATGTTCTAACTCTGATTTCCTTGTTTACTGCTGGGTGGGCAGCCAAGAGAATGCTTGTGGAAGATGGCAGTCGAGAACACCAGAAAGGGACACGAACAACTTGGGAATCTTCAACAGGCCTAGTGAATTTTGGGGCCCTCCCAGGTCTTCTATTACAAGCATGACCTTGGAGCCCGAGAGATCAGTGTTCCTGGTCCCTGCTTCCCTGGGCTTTCCCACTTACTAGCTCTATAACCTCCGCAGATCTCCTGGCCTCAGGCAAGTTACTCAACCTTTTCGAACCCCATCTTTTCATCATTTAAGTGGGATTACTAATCATCCATCATTGGGTGATTGTAAGGGTTCAGAGCAATACTATGAAAGCACCTAGCATAGTGCCTGGCATATAGAATCAGGACAGTGAGGAGTGACAAGAGCGGTTGTATGAATAATCCAAAAAAGGTAGATAAAATGAAATTCATGCGGATTGGGCTTTGGAGTATATTTTGGTACTTACATCTGACCTTGGGTATGGCTGATGCTCTGGGAATTCAGAATCCTAAACAAAACAATGAAGCCACACTGTGGAGACCTGGCTCAGAGGACCTAAGGATGGGGCAGTCTCCCCACCCTGCTCCTCCGGACAGTCCCTCTCTCCACGTCCCCCTTATGCCAGGGCTGGAGCAGCTCAAGGCCGCGCCCCCGACACGGCTCCGGCGCTCAGGCTCCACGGTACCTCTTCCCTGGGTGAGGCACAGTGGTGACTAAGCACTCTGATTTTAAAGACTCTGGGCTGGACACAGGCTGAAGGGAGGAGTCAAAGGAAGCAGGAGGTGAAAGACATCAGCAAGGGCTTTGTCAACAAGCCTGTTCAATTCTGTCCATGCGGTCTTCCGGGGAGGGCTCAGCTTAGGGAGGTTAAGAGGAAACCTTGAACACGAGCGAAGCGACCTGAAATGCTGCGCCTCACACCTCACATGCACTTGACACGTCCTCGCTGAGCGAAATGAAGGCGCGCACGCGAGGCAGCCACCGCTACCTCTTCCAAGGCAGAGGAAACACGCTACCAGATCTGTACCTAAGACAGACATTCCGGGGCCTAAACGGATTCAGGTCAACCCTGTCGTCTGACACGTCTATCCCGCGTTCAGGACGCAGCAACTGTGGCCACCACTAGCTAGCTAAGGGGCCCCTGTAATCTGTAAAGAAGCGCCTTTTGTCTGCCATTTACATAGCTGCGAGCATCCCTCACTCGGAGCAAAGGACACTTGGCTTCTCTTCTTACTTTCTTACTACCCATCCCCTTTTCGCGCCCACTCAACTGTTTGGAGGCCAGACTGAAAAGGCTTTAAAAACACAGATTTCAAAATCCACCCGTGTGAAGCACCAGGGTGCCCTATTTCCACACTCTCCAAATAGCAGCCCCTCGGAAAGGCACAAGTGGGCTATTCCCTGGAGGCGGGGGGGAGGGCGAGCATCAGGGGGTCTGGCTCGCCCTGGGATTGAGTCCCCCTGCTAATTCGCCTGCAGGTTTGCAGCAGGGACCGAGGTCGTCTCTCTAAAGATCCCCGGCCCTGGTGAGGACTACAGGGCTCCAAGGCCCCGGGGCAAGTGTCGCACTCGGGGCTCTGAGGCGTGCCATCCTCGGCTCCGCGCAGAGCCAGCCCAGGCCGAGCAGACGCTACCTGGATGCCCACGGAGGAGCGGCGGCTCTTGAGGAACTCCTCGGCCTTGGACGCCAGGCCAGCCTTGTCGCCCGCGCGCGCCGGGCCCTGGCTCTCAGCCGCGTGGCGCTGCGCCGCCGCCGTCTCCAGGGCGAGGCTCATGGCCTTGTTACTGTCCAGGCTGTCGGTGGACGTGTAGAGGCCTCGGGCGTCCTGGGGCCACGGCGACATCCTCTGGGCCCGGCCGTCGTGGTAGGCGTCCTGCGTGGACTCGGTGCTGCTCTGGGCGGTCACCGAGATCAGCGGCTTCGAGGTGGTCCGGGGGGGTACCGGCGGGGGCGTCTTTTTGTAGTTTGTATACGGGGCAGCTGTAAGGAAAACAAAAGGGCCGAGTTAACCAGCGGGTTTTTCTGCCACCAGAATCTGGTCTACGACGGAAACATGCTCATGACCTACGATCAACAAGTTCATTTCTGCACATGCAGCCTAAGAAAATAGGGCAAAATATGGGGGGAAGCTTTATGCATAAAGATATTTTACACGGAGATATTTATTACAGCTAAAAATTATTTTAAAAACCCTAAAAATCCAGCAATAGGGACATGATTCAGTAATTTATGGTTCACCAGGACAGAATGCAGCCATACTATAATTTTTATAAAGGTCATAGTGTCATGGAAAAATGCTCACTTTATAATGCTAAGTAAGACACAAGCAAGAGACTAAATTATAATTAAACTAAGAATTTATATTCTTATATTATATTATATTATATTGGTAAAGAAAACCTGTGTATACTAAAAAAACTAGAAGCACATAAAATGTTAGTCATGGTTATCTTTGAGTGGTAATATGGGTGATTATTCTTGCCTCTACTCATGTGTATTTTCTAAAAATGTTTATAATGAATAGCTTTTAGCATTATAATGGAGAAAATATATACTATTTGTAGCAGTTTGGTATTGCTTATGAATTCCAAAAATTGATATTGGATTGCGTTTGTAAACTGATCTGTTCCTCCGGGCATATTAGATTGTATTAAATCCAGAGGTTTCACTTTTACTTGATTAAATTATGATTAGGGCTTTGATTCGGCCTCATCAGTAGGACGTTGAGCACCTCACAGAGAAAACAACACGGCAGAGGAGAGAGTTTTAGTTATTGATGCTGGAGCCCTGGAAAGTAAATACGCAGAGAAGAAGAACACAGAGGAAGAGAATGCAGAGGCCCTGGGAAGAAAGATGAGCTTGATAGCCTACAGCTGTAGCTGAGCCCGGGAAGAAACAAGCGCCTGGGAGAGAAGAAATGAGCTCCGGGGAGAGAGAAGCCCTCCAGCCTACAGCTGAGATTGGAAGAAGCTGGGACCGTGAGCCTTAGGAGAGAGAGGAAGGCTGACCACTCACAGAGACTGGCAGCCACCTTGCTCCAACATGTGGCCAATGATTGTGGGTAAGAAAGTATCTCTTATGGTACCTTGAGTTGGACCCTTTAGGGCTTTGTGACTGTAAGCTTCTACCCCAAATAAATACCCTTTATAAAAACCAACAGATTTCTGGTATTTTGCATCAACACTCCTTTGGCTAATACACTGTTAAAAAATATTTGCTCCCCTAATTACACACCACTGGGTGTCAATTGTAGGAAGTGAATTGAAAAGAGACACCGAGGTTGTAAATCTATTCTGAGTGCCAATCACCTTCACCATGTGGCACCCTCCCCACCCCCCTGCTTACTAGGCTGGCCTTGCACAAAGGAGTTTTACACACATTGGCCTTACAGAAAATCAACCAAAGAAAAATAAATGCACTTGGAGATGAAAATTATATTAAATATCTCTTAGAGGCCACCCAAAGTTCATTAGATATATTTGCCAGGGCACAGGTGTATGCCTTATTCTTACAGCAAGGATGAACTGTTCCTAATACTGTCTTTGATATGAACTGGTTTTCTATCGCCAATCTTTTTATCTTGAAAGAAAGAACTAGTAAAAGTGGTTCTGAAACTGAATTCAGGCATTCATTACAATGCAAAGCAAACATCCCCATACACAGTCTGTAGAAGTGTAAGAGCTCTTTGTTATATTCAGTGACAAGACATACACATAAGCATCTTCTGCAGAAGACTTTAACATCATCTGTGAAGACAGATTGAACAGCAGTTTTCTTTAGGAACTTTCAGAAACCGTGTCCTCAGAAATGCTGTGCTGCTTTTGCATGTGGAAATACAGCTCTTTCATTGTTTGGATCATGCAGATTTCAGGGTGCTTTCCTACTCCCCACTCTCTCCTCCAATTACTCTTTCATCTGTATGGATGGATTTTCCTAATAAATAGAATTTCAAATGTTATCCTAAATACATGTTAACAAATAACAAAGCAAAATGAGTTTATCATGTCAGGATGTTCTGAGTTTTTAGGCAAAAAAATTGCACATGAAAATTTATGAAATGGAAAAATTTGAAAAGGATGCGTTTGAAAGAAAACCCAAGGGATAGAAGAAACTGACAAAGGAACACTGCATGACCTTTAACAAAGTGGGTGGTAGAACAAAATGAAATGAAGCTGGACTTTCAAACTTTGCCTACAAACAGAAACATCTAAAATCTCTCTTTTTTCCCTGAAAGACTTTTTCTCCCCAATAACAATCTCTTTAAAAACTTACTGAAAATTTACTATATGTAAGACATTGTTCTAGGAGACTCAAAGATGGATGAGATATGTTTTCCAACCTCAAAATGCTTACAAACAGTTTGAGGTTTTAAATGCTCGTTAAGTAAGTTCTCTTAAGTGGAGGCTGTTTGCCAATAGATATGGGGTTGGCCTCTCCTGGACCACTGGGGTACGGTTCTTCTCTTTGAAAATTATCACTCTATATCCCATCTCCTCTCCACCATCTCCAAACTCAAGGTCACTTCCATGAGAATTTGGTCCCTATTGACTAGCTTGCTTTCCTTTTAGCCTGAGTTTCTGCCGTTAGATAGGGTGACTTGAGTAATCTATATCCATGACTTCTCCTGCACCTTGGTTTTGAGGCTGCCAAAATATTTTACTTTGTTTAAAGAGGACTTTATCTCCTTCCTATTTTTAGTAATTCACAAATACATTCACATTCTGAACCTCGTAATTCTCCAGAATTGCTTTGCCTCTGAAATTTTTACTTCTACAATGCTACTCTCTTTTGACCTCAACCTTTTAATTCTTTTTCTCTCTCTCACGTCTTCACTCTCAGTAAAATTCAGAGACCTCTGCACAAACATTCAATTGAACCCTGTCCTCTGACAAACTTCCACCACAGACCTATAGAACTTGCTACAAATTAGGCCCTTGATGTTTGCTGAATGTGCCCGACCATTCTCTCCTGCTCTCAGGCTGCCAAAAACTGCTGAAGAGAACCGCACAGCCATGCCGACTGGCCCTGGTACAAGTTCCAACCTCAGCTGGGTCCTCGGAGCTGTTTAGCAATCCACTCACTCATCCTTCGTTGGCCCAGGTTCCCAGGCCCCACAGCAGCTGCTCCCGGCCTGTACCAATGCTCAGCGCCCCGTGCTCTCCACACTCACCCCCTTCTACCCGCAGCCGAGACCAGCAGCAGGGGCCTCGGCGCCGGCTGCCAAGCGCCCTCGGGTGCACTGCCAGACTCGCTCTAGCCACTCCTCCCCGCTCCTGAGCCTCTCTTTTAGCGGAAACAGTAACAAGGTGGTGAGGGACACAGACTCTGAAGCCAGGCAGTGCGTTTCTGTAATCCCAGCTCCACCTCTCATTAGCCATGTGGTGTTCAGAGAAGGACCAGTTTCCTTCATCTTGCGGGGCTTCCGCTTCCTCATCTGTAGGGGATAAAACAGTCCCACCTCATGGCTTGTTTTGAGGAGTACATGCATATATAGATTACCTGTATCTATATCTGTAGCTATACGTCTTAGAACAGCGTGTGGCCCTCCTCGAGTGCTAGCTATTATTGTCTACTGTCTTCTGTGTCTGTGTTCCACACTTGAGCGCATCATCTCGCCCCGCCTCCCCCAGGAACCCACTCATTCTGTTAGCCCCTCTCTCTCCTTGATCTTCAGTCTCTATATGCGCCTTCCTTCCTCTCTACCTACAGGTTTGTTCCAGACTCACTAATCCTTCAAAAAGTTTTCCCTGAAAATCCTCTCCATCTCCCCTCAAGAAATCTATTTCTTTTTCTCTTTTAAATTTACCAAAATCAAATGATGTTTGCCTTTATTATTTCCCTTTTCTCACCTCCCGGATACTTTAACTCATTGCTCTCTCATTTCACTGATGATCACTTCCTAATTACCTAATCCAGGGACCCATTTTCAAGACTGGGGTGTTTGGACATGGAAAATATACATTGGTTTGTACTTCTCAAATAATAAGGATAAAGGAAGCTAACCTAAGCCATTTCTAAGCTTAATAAGCAATTTAAACCTATTATGTAATGTGAGTTAAGAAGAAACACTGATAGTTTCTGATATGAATAAGATTCCAAGAAATGGCAAGGTAAGGCTGGAAATAATTTTGAACACTTGGAAAGAGTTAAATCATGAGATACAGAATGTCTAGGAATTTAAAAGTATTTGGGAATATTTTGCTGGCGTGGGGTAGAAATAGTCTGTTGGTTTTTCCTGTTCTTCAACTATGTTGTAACCGGGGCTGACTCAGGAAGAGAAATGGAGGTGCCTTAACATCAAGACCCTCTGAGAGAGGGCATAAACTAGAACCTGGGTGGATTAGGGAGAGGGGGAAGAGCGTGGCTTTCAGAGACTGGAGCGAGAAGGTGGGTGATTCAGGGTCCCAAGGTATTCAACACTTTCAACCATATGATCTGAAAGTTGATACAGCCGGGCGGGGTTCCTCGGCTTGGAGCCCAAGAACTAGTTTATATTAAAATCCAATCATTAGGTAATGTTTGGAAGTAGGACTCTAGCAAGTAGTCTGGGGCATAAGATTCTAGGCACAAGTGGAAAAGGGCACAGGTAAGAGTGGGGAGAAAAGCAAGATAAAGGTCAAAGTGCTGGAGGTCAGGACAAGAGAGAAGTCCCAGAGGGTAGGAATGGAGAATCAGGAGACAACTCAACAGAATGGAGCACTTTACTGAGAAGCTTCCAGTGGGTTAAGTAGTTTTTACATTGAAAGTGTTACCAGACCCGAGGGCCCTAGGTCCTGGATTTGACGCACTTGGATGTGCTGAGAGCTAAGGTTCCTGGGGAAGACACCTAGCAGGGAGCCCAACAGTGAAGGCTGAGCAGCTGAAGCCCGAGTCTGAGTGTGGGGAATGGCTTGACTTCACGCTCCCTCTGAATGGGAGTGGGTGGGTGGGCGGGGGAGTGAGGAGGGCAGGGTGGGTGACAGCTCCTCATGAAAAGGATGCTGACCTACATTAGTGAGACTTCCTCCGCCTTTGAGGCCAACTTGAGCTCGGGCGTGAAGGGTCTTAAGGGATCCGATTAGGAACCGCTGGAAAGATGAGGCCAACTGACAATAGGCTCCCGTGCTTAGATTTCTATATAAAGTGCACAGTGTGAGCTGCAGTGATTTTTCCAACTTTGATCTTACTCTCTCGCATCTCAATCTGAGAGGAACTGAGGTCCAGTCAGCGGCGTACAGGAGACTGGGTTCTGGCTTGAACTGTGCAGTGCCAGCACTTATCCATTAAGTGCCAGCTCTCTGCCGAGCACGCTGTCTGACTGCAGACCCAGGTGATCCAGGTGAAGTCCCTGCCTGAGGGACCCCGAGTGGGCGGGTCCTAATTCCCTCATGAAATAATTCTGTGGTGTTAGTCAGTAGTTCTCAACTGGGCATGATTTT
This sequence comes from Cabassous unicinctus, assembly GCA_029593785.1. Taxonomy (NCBI): domain Eukaryota; kingdom Metazoa; phylum Chordata; class Mammalia; order Cingulata; family Chlamyphoridae; genus Cabassous; species Cabassous unicinctus. The sequence continues at coordinate 8,686 of JAQZBX010004770.1, read as the reverse complement.
GTTTCCTCCCCCACCCCCACGAGGGGACTTCCGACAATATCTGGGGACATTATTGGTTGTCATGACCAGAGGAGGGTGCTATTGGCATCTAGAAGGTAGAAAATGCTGCCAGACTTCCCACAGTGGATGGGACAGAGCACCGCAATGAAGAATTATCTGGCCCAAAATGTTCATAGTACCGAGGTAGAGAAACCTAAGGGAGCCAAATTGTTTCATTTGGGGCAGACGGCTCCTGTGCTCCTCTATGAGATGAAGGGCTTCTATTAATGGATACATGCTTGTGATTAGATTAGTCTGTGAAATGATTTGTAATTTCATTTGTTTTTTTTTTCTTTATTTTTTAAAAAAGCTTTAGATTACCTAAATGTTACATAGAAAATATAGGGGATTCCCATATACACCTCTCCCTCCCACACATTTATTATTATTTTTTCCTTTAGGAGGTTCCAGGGATCGAACCCAGAACCTCACACATGCGAAGCAGGCACTCAACCACTGAGCTACACCTGCTCCCTCACTTGGTTTTCAGCGTCAACAATTCCCTGTTCTTGCTAATCTGGCATAAGAATTACTGGCTGAGAATAATTTGGTCTCTTCATGACAGCAGTGGGACATTGAAAAAAAAAAATCACTTTTTATTAAGCTTTTCTCAATAGTATTTTATAGTATCGAAACGTCAAGGTTTATAGTATCGAAATGTCAAGGGTATTAAGTGCTACATGTACACATAAATAGCATAAACGGCAGGGTGAAAATGGGAAGAAAGCTTATTGATAAGAGTTTTTCACGTGACAACAGTGGAAATTAGGTGGCTGCTATCATGGTAACCTATTTGGCATGGTTCATTTACTGAAAGGAGAGTCTTTAGCCCTTAATGACATGTCTTCAGAGCTTTCCTGATCTAACAGAAAGTAAGCGCCGGCATCCACTGTGCTTTGGAATATCGCTGTGACTAGGTGCTCTTGGTAACACCTCAGATTGCAAATTTATTCTGTCTGGTTCTCTTAAGCAGAAATACTGATTCTGAAGAAATTTCATGCCCCACCAATAGTGGTAGTGACAATGCAAAGCAACAGAGAAGTGCAGGAATATAAATTGAAAAGTTACATCCATCAGAACATGGCTATAATTATCTTTCCACTGTTTAGATGTTTGGGAAGGTAACAATACAAATGACAAATTTACTGCATTTTCCCAGCTTATGTTCCCCTCACCAGTGACCAACGAGACAGATGCCAACACCACAAGGTCGCGTCACAGGCAAGCACGAGGGCAGCAGGAAGTCAGTAAAGACTTTCCCTGAAAATTTAAGCAAATTCATTCCCAGTTTGGCTCGTTAAGTATTTCATAGACATCTCAAAGATTTCCTTTTCACAGCTGTTCAAAATTATAAATCTTCTCAAATGTATTTAGTACAATTTAAAGAGTCTGAAAACTTGACAAAACAGTGAAAACTTCTTTCCTATATGCGATATCTTGTAAGTAAAAAAAATTACAGAGTGTGTTAAGATTTATCTTAGCAGTCAAAAGAGATCTAACATCACATCTTCTTACCTTATAATACATTTGCTAAAAGGTGATAATTTGAATTTTTAAATTCATTTCCTTGTAAAAATATAGTTGAACAACAGGCTTTTTTTTTCATTTTTTTTACCAGGAGGTCCCAGGGATCGAACCCGGGTCCCTCCATATGGGAGACGGACACCCAACCATTTGAGCCACATCTGTCCCCCGCAGGCTTTCTTAAAGGTCATTCATCTCTAGCATACCTGAGGAAGAATTTACTTTACTCAAGCTCAGGAGGGCAGGAATGTAACGATTTTTCCCGGATGACAAGGGAACTAGTTCAGGCTGTTTTGAATTTTGTGTCCACACGCCAGCAAGCCTGCCCTTAGGACCACTAAAATGGCAGCGTGGCTTGACGTACAGAGTAACAGAGACGGAATAACATTGGTGGAACCAATTTCACAGAAGCAGAGCGAGATCATTATTGATTGGTTTTGGCGAAAGTTATAATCAGAACTTTTCTGGAACAGTAATGTTCTTTGCTATATCAGCAAATCCCATATGTTGAATTCTTTACTTAGGTCACTATATTCTCCTAATAAACATTTTAGGAAATAAATCCAAAAAAATGTCTTATTGCTTAAAAAATCAACTGCTTACTGGCACTGCAAATGATGTAATCATTAATTTTCAGTGTAAAACCATACAAGGTGTCATTATTGATGTTGTTATAATTATTCTAAAGACTATAGCTGAACGAGATTGAAGAGAGATGGGAGTTTCTTCCATGCTGGGCACAAACGTAAACGGTCTTTCAAGCATCATTTGTTACCATAACATTATAAGATATTATATATTTTATATATATTATATATATAATATTATAAGATTCATTGATTTCATAAACATTCATCTCAAACCTCAGATCCTGACCCCAAGATGCTTGGAATCAAATTGAAGAGATGGGCATAAAAGCTGAGATATGCACCGGGTTTAGTAATGCCCGAGAAGAGAGTGACTTAAGAGTTAAAGGATGGTGGCGATGGTAACACAACATTGTGAACATAATTAACAGCACTCAATGTTATTTGAATGTGCTTAAAAAGGGAAATTTTAGATTGTATTTATGTTACTAGAATAAAAATTAACAAAACCATAGGACCATTCAACAGAAACAGTGACTCCTATTGTAACCATGGATGACAGTTAATAGTGCAATTATAATAATATTCTTTCATCGATTATAACAAATGTACCACACTAATGCAAGATGTTAAAAATAGGGGGATATATATGGGAACTCTGTATTTTCTGCATGATTTTTCTGTAACCCTATAACTTTTCTAATAAACAACACATTGTAACTATTTGATTAAATAAAAAAAAAAAGAGTGAAAGACTTCCTGGAGAAGATGAAGCTTGAGCTGAGCCTTTAAGGATGGACAGCAGCTGGTCATGGGAGAGGAGTAAGTGAGAAAGCTCAAGCAGAAGGACCCTGAAGCTATGTTGAATAGGAAGTTATGTTGCTGTAACTATAAGCAGATTCATGGGCTGAAATGTAAGCTGATTGACCCTAGAAATATGGTGGTGAATGCAATAGGTATTTAGTATCAGTTGATTAGTAATCAGTAAAAATTCTTCTTTCAGTTAAAAGATACTCTATAATTTAATATGATTTTCTTTCCAGTGGCCTGGAGGTTATTTGGGGGCTGAATTGACTAGTTACACTGGTTTCCTGGGGATATAGCCTATTAGTTTCTTTTCTTTACAAGTGTCAGAGATTTCCTCAAATTATTCACTTCCTGGAGGAACTATCAATTGACCAATATACTGGTTTCTCTTCCCCAAAATGGACAAAGTTGTTTTTTTTTTTAAGGTCCTGGGGCCAGGGATTGAACCCCAGACCTCATGTGGGAAGGTGGTGCTCAACCACTGAGCCACATCAGCTCTCCTGAGTTGGCTTTCTCATTTGTTTTTTTTTTTTTGTTGTTGTTGTTGTTGTTTTTAGGAGGCATAGAGGACTGAACCCAGGACCTCCCATGTGGGAAGCAGGTGCTCGTCCGTTCCTCTGGACAAATGTTCTTTAAATTTTGAACTCTCTTGCTTTGATATGTTTTAACATTTTTATTTCTTTGGCATTTTATTGCAGTTGTTCAACTTCCTGCACAATGATGTCTTTTGTTTGATATATTAAAGTCACTGCAGTCTCGAGTTGCAACTCCAGAATTATCGGACTCACTGAGAATTCAAGACTGTCAGACCAAACCTCAAGTAGCACAAAAGGATACTGGTATACCCCTTCCATCAAAATCTTCAGAAAGGGAAATTTCACACATTTCCATTCTGGTTGTATTAGACCTAAACCAAGTCTTCCTTGCTTCAGACATAAAATGATGCCTTCGTGTGATCTTAGAGAAGTTATTTTCTCTCAGTCTGTTTCTTTATCTGTAAAAGAGAGATACTCATAGTATCTACCTTATCGATTGCTGTGAGGATTAGAATTAATGAATATGAAGGGGCAGGCAGTAGCAAGTGCTCAGTGAAAGTGGCCTAGACCCTGGTGGTTTATAAACCACTCATTTTCTCCATTCCCAATGAACAGGAAGAATAAATACAACCACAAACTCGGTACCATCCCTTCATTTCTAGTTGGAGATTGTTATTCAGTTACCAAAGGTATATTTATGTATAGTTATGAGAAAGAAAAATTACTGTATACACAAGCGCACACAGGAAACACACACACCGATACACCTAGGATTCACTGAGCTTTCTCTCTCTGTCAGGCACTATGCTGGACACTTCATATGCTTTACAGCTCATGGAAGTTTCAGAGCAACCTTGTGAGGCAGGTTTTATTTGTATTTCCATTTTGCAGATGTGAACACTGAGGTTCAGATGGGTTTAAGTATTTTCCTGAGGTCAGTCAGCAAATAAGTGGGCTTCAGTTGCCTGTTCAACTGTCGATTACGATTCCTTTGCTCCTTCTCTGATCATTTACATAGCTCAATCTTATTCTCACATTCAGATTCAATTTTATTTTCCTTTAAGAGGTGAGTCCCTCAACAATGCATAATAACACGTTGAAATTCTTGCTCACTGCAAAGTTAAATGGGAAAATCACATATAGTTTTTGGAAAACTTTAATTATATTATACTACTTCTATGTTTAAAAAAATCAAAATACTTTGGTGGCAGAAGTTTTAAGAATTATGCCTCATCACTACAGGGTCTAAATTATTTAAAGGGACTATTAACTAATGGGCTTAAGAGAGACAGGAAGAATTTAATTCCAATTTTCTCTCACTTCCTTATATGATAGGAAAACAATGAAAATTATTTCTGGGCAAAAGGCCTTCTAATATTTGCTTACTCCCCTAAAAACGTAATTCCCTCATTTACAGGAAAGATAATATGGGACCCAATGATTTACCAAGTAGATTATGCATTTCTGCATTATAACACTGAGTACCACAGGCCCTTTTCAGAAGCACCATAACGTTGAGTATTTCTTTCTTCCAACCAATCAGTATTAAGGCAGAGCACATATTTTATTGTGATAGTAAACTTTTTCACATGAACTTTTGTTCTTTGTTTTAGCTGAATAATGTTGATGTGTAGTCACCACCTCTGCTCAGCACAGTGATTAACCATCTGAATACAGAAAAGGTGGGAGACGACGTATTGTCACTGTATTCACAACTGATCCGTGGCACAGGCAGCTGTGAAGAGGACTGTGCCATGGTGAACTAAGAAAGAAGCAGGACTAGCAATCAAAGATGAATAGAGCTTTGTTGGTGCAAACATGTGAACAGGAAAATGTTCTTGAATGAATAAGAAAAGGGTTTCTATTTATACAAAGTGTTCTTGGAAATAGCTAACTTTGATGAACACTGACTAAATGCTCATCACTGTGCTGTTTTTGACACGGATCATTTCGCTGACTCTTCGTACAATCCTAGGAAGTACAGACAGGTTAAGTAAGTTTGTCACTGTCTTACAGAGAGTAAATGGAGAATTTGAGCCCCAGCAGTCTTGCTGCTGAAGTTTGCACTGTTAACTAGAGGTTTATGGTGACGTCTACGCTTCTGGGACCTTAGAGAAAGCCTTAACACCTATAGCAGTTTGATATTGTTTATGAATTCCAAAAATAGATACTGGATTATATTTGTAAACTGGTTTGTTCCTCTGGGCATATTAGATTATATTGGATTCAGAAGCATCACTTTTACTTGATTAAATAATGACTGAAGCTTTGATTGGGCCATGTCAGTAAGACATTGAGTCCTCGTCTCCTTGGTGGGCGGGGACTCACAGAGAAACTGCACCACAGAGAAGGGAGTTTGGAGTTTTGATCCTGGAGCCTGGGAAGTAAACACATAGAGAAGAAAACACGTGAGAAAGGAGAGAAGGCTCAATTGGACACAGCAGAGGCCCCAGGAAGAGAGGAACCCAGGAAGCCTGAATCCTTGCAGATGTCGGCAGCCATCTTGCTCCTACATGTGGCAACAGACTTTGGTGAGGGAAGTAACTTATGCTTTATGACCTTGTGACTGTAAGCTTCTACCCCAAATAAATACCCTTTATAAAAGCCAAAAGATTTCTGGTATTTTACATCAGGACCCCTTTGGTTGACTAATACAACACCCATTCAAGAGGAAATGCCCACTACGACATCATCTCAGAACTTTAGATTCTCTAGAAGACATTTGGAAGTTCAGCTATAAGGGGCCATGGGAAAGTGATAGAATATTTGAAGGTTTTCCAACTGCTGGATCAGAGCCGGCAACATCTCAAAGGTGAGAAATTCATGCACGGGGGATTTTTAAAATCTTTTTATTTGGAAATACTTTCAAATGTACAGGATAGTTATGGGAATAACACAAACCCCATATACCCTATCCCTGAAGATACACAGATACACCAATTTTAATACTTTGCCACACTTGCCATATCATTCTATCATCTATCTATTCATTTTCTGAACACTTGAGTGCAGGGTATATACATCCTGCTCCTTGAACAATTACTACTGCCATGTACATTTCCTAAGAACAAGGATATTCACTTACGTAATACCTTAAGTGCAGTTATTAAGGGTCAAGAAATTTAACACTGATATGAAGCTTATAATGTATATTCCAATTTTTTCCATCTATTCCAATAATATCTCTTTGAGCCCTTTCTCCTCCCTTGCTAGATCTCATGCAGGATCATGTATTGCATTTAATTGTCATTGTCTCTTTAGTTCCTTGTCTTCTTTTTTTAAATTGTGGGAACATATACACAACAAATTTTCCCATCTCAAGCACATCATTCAATGGGATTAATCATATTCTTAATATTGCAGCACCCTCACTATCTTCCATTACTAAAACTTTCCCATTTCCTTAAACAGACACTCTACATACATTATGCATGAAATCCCTGTTCCCCTTGTTCCCCTGCCCCTGGCAACCTGAACTCTGATTTCTTTCTCTGTAAGTCTGCACATTCTCTGATATTTTCTTTGTAATTACTATGGGGCTTAACTTTAACATTCTAATCTGTAACAGTTTCATACGTTTTGATACCAATTTAGCTTCAACGGTACACACAAACTAAGTTCCTATACCCTCTGTTCCCTTCATTTATGTGTTCTTGTCCAAAATTGCATGTTTATATAAGTCCAAAGCCATTGATTTATTATTTCATTTATGCTTTTGCCTTTTTATTCATTGCAGGAACTAAGAAGTGGCGTTACAAACCAAAAATTCAATAGCACTGGAATTTATGTACACCCATGATGTTACCCTCTCTAGAGATCTTTGTTTCTTCATGTGGCTTCAATCTACTGTCTATTGCCTTCCATTTCAAACCTGCAGAACTCTTTAGCATCTCTTGTAGGCCCAATCTTGTGGTGACAAAGTCCCTCAATTTTTGTTTATCTGGGAATGTCTTAATCTCTCCCTCATTTTTGCAAGACTTTTGCTGGATATAGAATTCTTGGTTGGCAATATTTTGCTGTCAGCACTTTAAATATGTCATCCTACTTCCTTCTTGCCTCCATGGATTCTGATGAGAAATTTGGTAGTTAATCATACGAAGGGTCCCTTGTATGTGACATGTTGTTTCTCTCTTGTGGTTTTCAGAATTCTTTTTTTAAATTTTATTTTTTTAAAATTTTAAAAGATACTTAGATTATACAAATGTCACATAAAAAGTATAGGGGATTCCTATATGTCCTGCTCCCCACACCTCTCATATTTTCTCACATTAACAACATCCTTCATTAGTGAGGTACATTCATTCCAATTGATGAACACATTTTGGAGCATTGCCACTAAGTGTGGATTAAAGTTTACATTGTAGTTTACTCACTCTCCCACACGATTCTGTAGGTTGTGGCAAGATTTATAATGGCCTGTATCTTTCGTTGCATTGTCATTCAGGACAATTCCCAAGTTCCAAAAATGCCCCCGTATTTCCCTCTCCCTGCTCTCAGAACCTCCAGTGGCCACTGCCTCCACATCAATGATATAATTTCTTCCATTGCTAGAATCACAGTAAGTCTATAGTAGAATACCAGTAAGTCTACTTTAGTCCACAGTTCATTCCCCAATCCTGAGGATTCTGGGATGGTGATGTCCACTCCACCTCTAATTGAGAGGGGGCTGTGATCCCACAGGGCCTGGCCCTATGCAATCACAGAATTCTCTCTTTATCTTTGTCACTCGACAGTTGATTATAATATGTCACGGTGTGGATATATTTGGGTTTATCCTGTTTGGAGTTCACTGAGTGTCTTGAATGTGTATATTCATGTTTTTCATCAGATTTGGAAAAATTTCAGCCATTATCTCTTTAAATATTCTCTATGCCCCTTTCTCTCTTTACCTGTTGCAACTCCCACAAACTGTATGTTGGTACTCTTAATGGTGTCCCACAGTTTCTTCAGGCTATGTTCACTTTTCTTCATTCTTTCTTCTTTCTGCTCTGCAGACTGATTGGTTTCAATTGTCTTATTATGAAGTTCACTGATTCTTTTACCAGCTCCAATCTGCTGTTGAACCTCTCTAGGGAATTTTAAATTTCTGCTACTGTGGTCTTCAGATCTCTTTGTTCCTTTTTGTAATTTTCAACTCTCTATTGATATTTGGTTTGTGTTGATCTATTGTTTTTCTTTTTTTTTTTTTTAAAG
>JAQZBX010004769.1:0-58844 GCA_029593785.1 Cabassous unicinctus | reverse complement strand
AGTTGGGCTTTCTCCCTGGGGCTCCAGCACCCAAAACTAAACTCTCTGTGTTCTCCTTCTCTGTGTATTTACTTTCCTGTCTTTGATTGAGCATCCTTTTAAATAGCCCACAAAGAATGGGGTGTGTGTGTGGGGGGGGGACTCAAACCAAGTTGCTCTAATGGCATGGTCATACAAAAGCCCTAATCCTTGGCTAAGAGACTTCAAAGTGAGTAGGGAGGTCATCCCAGAGGTAACACTTATGCACATCTCAGCAAGGTCTCATAGACTGCCAAAGTGGATACTACCCCAAATAGTGGGGCTCCTGAGGGCCCTGGAGACACCCAGGTCCCATGGTCAGGGCAGATAGCTCTGGAGTTTGTTGCCTTGCCAGTGGGCCCTACTTTGGAGTTTGTGCTCCTGAGAGTGACAGAGTTGCCATCAGTTATGGCTTCCCTACACATGACTCATCTGACCCTTCTATTTGAACCTATAGTTGGTGCTGGAGTTGGTAGGTGTACATCCAAGAAACTTAAATCTTTGGGCTGTCCATGTGCCAGCTGGGCCCTGAGCCACAGCAGAGTTGCAACACCTACTCTCCAGTTCATTGGACTCACCCAGGACAACTAACAAGGAGGTGAGGATAGACAACCACCATACCAACACTGCAAGCAAGAGAGTCCTATCCATCAGCTATATGGGATCGAATCTCCCTCTCAATTATAGGTGGAGTGGATATCACCATCCCAGAATCCTCAGGATTGGGGAATCAACTATGGACTAGAGTGGACTTACTGGTATTCTACTATAGATTTATTGTGATTCTAGCAATGGAAGAAATTATATCATTGATGTGGAGACAGTGGCCACTGGAGTCTCTGAGGGCAAGGACAGGGAAAACAGGTATAATACGGGGGCATTTTCGGGACTTGGAAATCATCCTGAATGACATTGCAATGACAGATATAAGCCATAATATATCTTCCCATAACCTACAGAACTGTGTGGGAGAGAGTGTAAACTACAATGTAAACTATAATTCGTGCTCAGTGACAATGCCCCAAAATGCATTTATCAATTGCAATGAATGTACGACATAAATGAAGGATGTTGTTTATGTGGGAAAATGTGGAGGTATGGGGAGTGGGGCATGTGGGAATCCCTATATTTTTTATGTAACATTTATGTAATCTAAGTATCTTTTAAAAAATATAAAAAATAAATGAAATAAATAAATAAAATAAAATAATAAAAGCCCTAATCTTGATTTAATAAAGTGAAAGTGAAATCTTTGAATCTAAGAATCTAATATAATCTAATATGCCCAGAGGAACAGACCAGTTTACAAACACAATTCAATATCTATTTTTGAAATTCGTAGACAATACCAAACTGCCATACCTGCCAATTATAGATTGATGATAGAGAGATAGAGAGATACAGAGAGATACTCCAAATTTTAGTGAAATTTATTTTTCTAAGCTTTAATGGATGATAGAAATGAACTGTTATGTCACAGCAGAATCCAGTGCTATCAAAGTGATGCTTTCATTAACTTTTAGAGTATTTTAGATGAATATTCCAGTTATTAAGTCATCGATGTGGTAAGAAAAATAAGTTCTAGTTACTTCTTAAGTGTTTAATCTAAGTTCATTCATAAATATTTATTGAGTGCCTGTCACATTTTAGCTACCATTTTAGGTAATTGGGTTACATTAGACAACAAAACAAAGATCCAACCCTGTGAACCTCCATTCTCGTGTTATAGTCCCCGAAAAACAAGGAACCTGCGATTGAAGCCACATAACTGAGACTGGTTAAACAGCTGGGGGAATATTAAGGAATAGACCACACAAATAAATAAATACATAAATAAAAATAATGGTAAAGACACAACTTCTGAAATATTAACCTTGGAAACATTCTACGTAGCACTGACATCAAAATTCCAGTGGATGACATAAAAAAAACACAAAACATTTTTGTGGCTGCATTCACTTTTTGCCATTTGGTTGCTCATCTGCTATTTCATTTTACTGAACTCTGCCTTTCTCATCTGATCTGAATTACAATGAGGTTATTAAAATAAATCGGGGGTTACCTTTGCATATTTTGTCACTTCAGACATTTAGGTTATGATTCACTGTTTGCATAATTTTTAAAATTGTCTCAAACCAGCAATGTTCCTTTTACTTTTTCTAAGTTTTCTGTAATGAACTAACTTCATAGCATACTTTCTGTGCTGTAGTCTAACATATCTATAGCTGATCTTTTAAACTGGTGCAATATGTTTTTATGCCTTGCCTTTCTTATCTGTGAAATGGAATCTATAATATACCTAACTTGTAAGAGTGTTATAAAGCTCAAACAAGATAATTTTTGTAAAAGATTTAGGACTAAGAGAAGTTCCAGGCACATAGTACATTTTTAGTGTTGTATTTAGCCCTCTTTCTAGAGCTTCTGCACTGCTATTAGCCATTTACTTATTTCTGTTATTTCTAATATATTAACATAGTAAAAGTGGTTTTCTATCTTTTTCTTTCCTTTGTCTACTTGGGAGGAAGCAGGAGGCTTACAATGAGAAATAAGAGGAAATATATATCCAGCAATGCCATATAAAGGATGTCTCTTCATCTGTAAATCACTAATCTCAGGAGTAAAACCTTCCAAATGATGAAAACTAATAGATGTGTCTACACATAACTTTTTTAAAATAGCTGTTCTGATTACAAAAGATATACTCCCTATGATAAAATTCAAACATTATGGAAATGAGTAACTTAGAAACTGAGAAGTCCCTTTACTCACATACCAATCCAATCCTCTAACCCCAGAGATAATCAATGCTAATAATCTGTGTATATTCTTAGATGTTTTTCTTATTCATATACTAATATATATTTTTATTTAAATAAGATCCCATTTTACATACTGTTTTGCAACTTGTTTTATTTTCACTTTAAATATTTATTAGGTGACAATGTCAGTACATTTAGTTATTTCTCATTTCCAAAAGCTGTGGGGAGCCATAACTCAAGGATGCATTTGTGACTCTCTGTACTACTCACAAACTCACACAGCTTTCAAATCTGAAATACCCCTTCAGCTGACCATTACCCTGTCAACCACTGACCCTCTCCAATCACTGACTCAAAAAAGGCACCAGGGGAGTGATTCAGAAACTCTTTTCAGTCCATTCCAGGAGACCAGATCTTTCTCAGTGCAGGGAAGAGGGCTGAGCTGAATGATGAAAACACATTTATGTAATAGGTAATTGTGAGGACCACAGAAACACTATAAATGTAACATCCTTGAAGTGTAATTCCTCTTTGGAGTATGGAAGCCCTGTCAATGCACAGCTCACTTGGAGCAGGAAGGAAATTGTATTCGAGGATGTTAAGATCAAGCTAACATATTAAAATTGCCATAGGAGGCCATTCATCCCCACTTTACTTCTACTTCAAAACCTACTTCTCTTCACTAAAATCTTTACCCTTGGAGCCATTAAGTCCTCCTTTATCTTGTCTATGTTTTCATTAGCTGCCCTTTTTCTCTTTTTTGCTTACAAAAGAACAGATGTTTCATAAACCAAAGTATAAATGTTCAAATATTAAATATCCATTCCCACACACTGCGTAGTGTATATAACTACATACTCTGTTGTAACAAAAGTAATATTATTTAATCTGTGCAGTAAATTTACACATAATTAACTGACCTGGTACAAAGAGTACCCTATACAGAGAGCATAGAGCATTTATCTTAGATGAGACCTTTTGAAACTGAGCAAAAGTGGGTTCTAGCCCAATTCACTTCATTAATGACCAATTCCTGAGACATTGGGGTTTCAAAGAGAGAGAGTTTATTTGCTTGTGCATAGCAAAGGAGGGCAGTGACATAACGGCCCAAAAACTGCATCCTGTTTGGTAATATCCAGGCTTAGCAGTTTATGCTTATGGGTAACTGGGGTGGGGCTGGCTCAGGTTCCTTCATTAATAAACATTAAAGAGCTGAACAGGATGAGTAGTTGGGTACAAAACCAGGGTGAGTCACAAAGTTATTGCAATCACAAGACAATCATTATCAGAGATCAAGGCATCTGGGGATGGGGGTAGGGTGAAAATGGGGGTCAGTTACAAGGTTTTTCTTGTGGATTTCAAACAGAGAAGGATGGAGTCATTACCATTTCAATAGAAATGTTCATATACAAGGGTAAGATCCATCTGGAATAATCATCATAATAGCAGATCTTAATTGAAAATGACATATACAAAGGTAAGTTCCATCTGGAATAATCATCATAATGGCAGGTTTTTAGTTGGAAACGACCATATACAAAGGGTGAAGTCACTCTAGCCAGTTTCAGTAATTTTAGATACTAACATATGGCTATTTTATAATATACTGGAAGAAAAAGGCATCTATATATTGATTCAGTAATCAGAATTGGGTACACTTTGTTAAACTGTGTGCAAAGTTGGAGACTCCACAACCTAAGGGAAATTTTTGCAGAAAGCAGCTGCAACTTGTTTGGAGAGAAAGCAAGAGACATGATTATACCAAGTAGCACCTTCACGGCTAGACTTGCCCCAGTGATTCTGTCACATCAACCCAGAAGCCCTGCAGCTGGAACTGGGGCAGGGGCTCCTTGGACAGGAATGCTAATGAAACAAGAAACATTTATGGAAGGCTGCCCAAACTTAAGGCTCCCTGAACACTGAACTTTCTGAAGATCATTGTCCAATTCATTGAGGTTAAATATTAAATGGTTCAAAATCGTGTAGGTAAAGCACACAATGGCCAAAGGGTCAGAACTAAGGCAATAGGTAAGTCCTGGTCTCTTCAGATGTCATGGGCCCAAGTAGCACTATTAGAAGCTGGGGTCCAAGATCAGTTTATTTTGTGCCTCAAATAGGCCAGAGTGAACCTTTCTGAAGTGTTGTTTGAGGAAATAGAAATCCCTAGTCATGCTACTTACAGCTGTTTTACCCGATTTCTTTCAGATACCATTGTTCTTATTGCTTCGATAGCAGTTGTTTCTGCAAAAACTCAGGGTAATATTTTTGCTACGTCTGCACTCAGAAGCCTCCGTTTCCTACAGATCCTCCGTATGGTGCGCATGGACCGGAGGGGAGGCACATGGAAATTACTGGGCTCTGTGGTTTATGCTCACAGCAAGGTAAGAGCTGCTTTCTAAGTTATAGAATGAGATTTTTTTAAATTTTTCATTGATTTCTATAATATTTAATAAATCTATCACAGGCAAACTTGGTCATTTTAGAAGTTTGTTAAAGCAGTTTGGGGACATGCCATGTAAAATGGTTTATTTAAGATTCATCATAAATATCCTAGAAGTAGGAAAGTGAGTGGAATCATGAATGGATTTTTGTTTGTTTTTTCGAAGATTTTTCACCTCTAAAAATTTTTCATTCTTTTTATATCTAGGAATTAATCACAGCTTGGTACATAGGATTTCTGGTTCTTATTTTTTCATCTTTCCTTGTCTATCTGGTGGAAAAGGATGCCAATAAAGAGTTTTCTACATATGCAGATGCTCTCTGGTGGGGCACAGTGAGTATAAATATCTGTTGTTTTTTTATTTAATATTGTGAAATGTTTCCCTTAAATACAATGTGGTGGTTCCTATGAATGATTCAATAAAAATAACTTGAGAGTAGCAAGTTTATCTGGGGTAAATAGTAATGGTAGCTGAATGAAAGTTAATAGAAGAGCAAAATCACAGCACAAAAAGTGAAAAAGACAAGACTGGTAACCATCTGTGAGATCAGAGATATAGAGACCTAATTTTAAAACTCACTACTCAAAAACCTACTTTTCTATTATATTGTTGTTAAAGGAAAAAAAAATTTATTAAGAGGTAAAATTATAACTCTACAGATATAAAATAAACACATACTAAAGATTTTATTTAACTTCTTTTAAATCGTTATTAATGAGGGACTGGTAAGATGTTACAGCCAGTTCAAAGGACTATTTAAAATCAGGAAAATTGAAATGAATACATAAATAGAGGCCAAACTGGCTTCTTCAACTTTATAGGTGGGAAGTCAACTGAACCTCCACCAGCCAGAATTTATTTGTGTGTCTGTACACAAGAGTTCTTTGGCATTGCTAACAGTAGTCTACAAGTTATAGAGTTGTAAAATAGCTCAAAGACCATGAAAAGGGTAGAGCCTCATAAAATCAGAATCAGATAGTCCTAACCAATGCCCTGTATTAGTCAGCCACAGGGGTGCTGATGCAAAATACCAGATATCTGTTGGCTTTTATAAAGGGTATTTATTTGGGGTAGAAGCTTACAGTTACCAGGCCCTAAAGCATAAGTTACTTCCCTCACCAAAGTCTGTTGCCACATGTTGGAGCAAGATGGCTGCCAATGTTCATCCTTCCTCTTCCTCTTCCTCTTCCTCTTAAGGCTCCATGGTCAGGCTCTCTAGGCTTTGTCTGTCTCCCCAGGGCTCAATTCTTTCCGGGCTCAGTTGCTTTGTTCTCTCCTCAAGGCCAGCTGTGAACTGTCAGGCCAATGGCTCGTCTCTTTTCCCGGGGCCTTCTCTCCTTCCTCAAAACCAAGATCCTCTGTGTGCTTACTTCCTGGGGCTCCAGCTCAAAAACTCCCACTCTCTTCTCTGCTGTGTAGTTTTCTCTGTGAGTCCCCGCCCACCAAAAGGGTGGGCACTCGGTCCTACTGACACGGCGCAATCAAAGCCCTAATCATAATTTAATCATGCCCAGGTACAGACCAGTTTACAAACATAATCCAATATCTAATTTTGGAATTCATAAACAATATCAAACTGCCACAGCCCAATTGAAACTATTCTCTAATCAATGCATGGTTTTCCACTGAAGCACAAATTATTCCCTGTGTTGTAAAAAATTTACAAAACAATCAGTGGAACATGTACCCTAATAAGAATGTAACAGGATATGGATGAGCTTTACACAATGTATAAACTACATTTCTTTTTTTATTCCCTTAAGACATTCCAAAAGGGATTTATGCAAAAATATACAGCATTTATAATTGTCTATAAAGAGTTTCCACATTTCTTTGGTCCAACAAAATTCTCTTATAAATCAACAGTACTATTTCTTGAGTGCTAGATTCTTGCCAAAATAAAAATATATCACTTTTTTAAACTGTGATTAAAAAATAGTTTTGTTTTGCTTTTTGAATTTTGTGGAGCTCAGATTTAAGTTCTGGAGCATTGCTTGCATGGCTGTGCCGCTCATCCAAAGCTCATCGAGGAGGACTAGAACTCTTGTTAAGGAAAAGGGAAACTTGTCAGGGCTTGATTAAGCAGAACTTGGTATTTAATTGGTTGCATAGCAGTAATAAAATGAAGACTTGGAAATATATTCAACTAAAGATAGGTGTTTTGCTTTTCCTTAACCATCAAAGTAAATGTCTACACGATTGTGCCATCAGGAACAAAGCATTTTTGTTGGTTTAATAATTTGCTTTCCAACGCCTCTTCCCCACCCATAAGCATTAATGGATATTTTGAAAGGAGGGAAGTGGAAACCTGAAAGAGAGCAGTCATCTGACATTCTTAAAATACTTTGTGTATGTGCAGGGCAAATGAAGACCTATGACTCATGGTGGGATCAATTGTATAAACTGAGAAAACAGGAGGCTTTTCTCGCCAACAAGGGGAAGACCATTTTTCATCCTAACCTTGAAAGCAACATTTGAATTCAAGTTTAGGTGCCCAGCCCCTTTTGAATTATTCTGGCATATTTAAATTAATAAAGCACTCAGGTGTTCCTTTTCCCATTGAGATGCAATTGCTTGGTTCAGCCTGTCAGCTCTTTGTCCTTCTTTCCTCTTCCTTTTCTCCTTATTACCAATAAGAATTGCTGTATTGTGTGTTAAACAGTGTGTGGGAAACCCTTAATATACCTCTCACTTAGTCACCAGCTTGATTCTTTTGCCAGAATAACCCACATAGCAGGTTTTCAAAGGTCATATCTGTGATTTTCAGGGGAAGCAACATATTTTCATTGATTTCTTTATTTCAGTAGTGCTATTTTAACAGATTTAACCTGTACTTAACAGGTTCTTGAATGGCCTGATTATGCCTCTATTTTTTTTTTTTAATCTAGTCTTCAATATGAAACTAAAAATATTCCAAGATGCCAAGCTTCTAGGAATAAAAAAAGATCTTGTTGGTCCACAGTGTGGTTGTTTATATTAAATGACTCATTAATGAAATTGTTAGAAGCCTAAAAAGGCAGAAAAGCAAATGAGAAGGCTTAGTATGTCTATTAATTATATAAAGAACATATACTAACAAGTCTCCAGTATGAAAAAAATTAATTTAGAATATTATACCTTTTCTTATACATTAGTCAAGACCTGAATGATTATGCAGCTAAATATTTTTTAGTTAATATTGTCCGTTTTGCACATAATGGAAGCCTTAATAACTATGAAAGTATCCATAAGAAATAGGGAAATGAAAGCATCCTGAATTGGAGGATTTCTAAGTGCTAGGCTCTGGTTTAAAAAAAGAAATACCCTTATTTTAAAAGCCCTAAATATCAAACTACAGTATCCCAGTGAATTCCAAATAATAAACACTAAAGTCCTTCCATTAAGAAGATGCTGAGTGATGTCCTCAGGTCCAACTTTTGAAGGGATACAGTGGTGTCATCACCACTACTCAAAGCCAATAACAATGCAAAGACAAGTCTATGCTAGTGAATAGCAGCACTTAGCTCATTGGGTACATGAGCTAATAGATTATTAAAAAAAAAAAAATCACAGAAAGTGCCCAGTCAAAAATGGTGGCTATTGTTGGTGTAGATATCACTGCCGTAGATATTAGATAGAAGCCCCTTTATAATAAAAAGGAATGAAAGGGAGCAATGTGCTTCATGGCAGGCCCACAGAAGGGCCTTGGGATTGAAGGTTGTGATGAAAAGAGGTGTTGGTGGGAAAGCAAATAGAGTTGGGAGACAAGGAGATAACTCTAACCACTGAGTCACTGACAGCTACTGGAAAAGATCTGATTGTCAGACAGACCTCCATTTAATGTTATTTCCTGTTATTATTTTCCTCCTTTTGAGTTACTTTAGATTTATTCTGAAATGACTTAAATCAAGTTTTCCTGGAGTTATTTTCTATTATTATCTTCTCTCCAGATATTATTTTTTTCCTTTTGATTTGCTTTAGACCTAAACTGAAATAACTTAATATCAAGTATTCCTGAAGTAATTTTTTCTGATAATGATCTGTTTTTCAAAGCCAGCTTGTCTCTTTCTATTTACTGATATTCCTATGATGAAGATGGTATTCTGGGTTTTTTTAAAAAGATGCATACAACAGCAGATAGTATAAATCTACTCTTGAGGAAGTATCTCAGTACAGCCTCCACCTGAGACCATGTGTTTGCAATGATTACTTCAGACATGCAGAAGAATTTATCAACCAGAGTTAGTCCTGAAATTCATATGAACATCTTGCAATTTTTCTTGAAGCAAACAAAATAGAAGGCTCTGAATGTAGGGTACTATGTACTCAACTTGTGCAGCCTAAATTTATGCTGTGACTCTCATTACCATGCAAGCAACTAAATAAGAAATTGTGTAAAGTTGCAGAATGAACAAGGATACTCTTATTCTTTATAATACCAGTTACACTTCATAGAATCAGCTCTCTTTCCATTGGGCTCACCAGTTCAAAATATTTCCTGCAACATCTTATAAGATATTGTTTTCTGACTTTGTGCTAGAACATTAAATGAACAATAAAATTATTTCTTACCACCAGTGCATTACCTGATGGTATCAATGCTTTACCTGGCCATAGATGGTCAATACACCACTTCCTAATTATTCAAGGACATGATCAACTTCCAAGAAAAAATCAACACACACACACTCCAGCCCCTACCCACCAAAAATCCTAGCTGCTATGAACATCTATAAATCTCATACCTACTGTGACAGTTCGAAGCTGGGTGGATCTCAGATAATCCTGTTCTTAAAGCTAATCCATTCCTGTGTGTGTAAAACCTATTATAGATGAAACCTTTTGATTAGATCCATTTAAGGGATCTTCCTTTGGATTAGATCACTTTAGAAGGGCATGACCCAGGGTGTGTCTTAAATCTCTTACTGGTGTCCTTTATAAATGGAGGAATAAAGAGCCACAGACATAGGGAAAAAGCCACAGTGACAGAGAACAGCCTCCAGAGATTGAAATCCACAAACTCAGGAGAGAGAAAAGCCACAAACGGAGTAGCCGGAAGCAGAACGAGCAACGAGTCCCAAAGGAGAGGAGAGAGACAGCTGACACTACCATTATGCACTACCATATGCCTGATTGCCCACAGCAATCAGGGAGAAAGTGAGCCTGGAGGAGAAGACAGAGACCAGCAGAGCCACTATTGTGCCTTGCCACGTGGCAGGAGTCCAGGATTTCCAGTAGCCAGTCTTCAGGGAGAGAGCTTCGCTGGCGCCTTGATTTGGACAATTTTCCCAGCCTCGGAACTGTAAGCTTTTAACCTAATAAAGTCCCATTATAAAAGCCAACCCATTCCTGGTATATTGCTCCCAGCAGCTTTTAGCAAACTAAAACACTTACCTTGATTGCATGCCTTTATGAAGTATCTTGGTCATAAGCTTTTTGGAGAATTCTTTCCTAAGGAGAAGTCTGTTCTTTAACAAAGTCATCTCATAGGTGGCTGTGGGCACTTTTGCTGACTATTATTTCGTAAGTATTGATCACATGCTGCATTGAAAAGAACAAAAGAATTAAAGTCAGGATATCTGGGTTCCAGCCCCAAAATAATGATTTAGTAGAGATGTGAGACTAAACAATCACTTAACATCTCTGTAAAATGAAGATAATAATAGTACCCAAGCATAAAACGGTCATGTGTGTTAAATGGACTGGACATATTGATGTGCTTTATCAAGCACTATCAAATAATTTTAGTCATTGCTATTAATACATATTTGACCGTGAGCCTGGAAGAACAATATGGAATACTAATGCCCTGAGCCACCTGCCACAGCAGAACCCTAATTACTTGATAGCATCACCACAGTTCTATCCAGTTTTCTGTAGGCCACCTCCTGATCATGCCATCACTTTTGTGTCTCATTCTTTAGAATGCTACATTTCTTGGTTTGCTTTACCTTCCAACACCAGAGTTATTCTACTTGGCCTAGTGCCCAGAGCATGGATTTCGAATCGCCACCTCTAGGATAGAACAGAAGAGAAGGAGAAGAGAAGACAAGAAAAGAGAAAAAGAATAGAGAAGAGATTATTCACAAAGTGCCAGCAGGAATAATCCTGTCTTAAAGGACTCCTTAGGGGGAAATCATGTGCTGTGGAAATCAACAATGCACTCAACTTATTCACATGAATGTGTTAGCTGTACACTGATAGTCATAATTGTATCCTTGAAATCAGTCAGATAAATATTTGTTAATTTGTTGCTTGCAGGAAGAGAAGAAGGAAGGAATTTATATTCCCTGGTCTGGAATTAATTTTGTTCTTGAAATAAAAAAACTGTAGCCTAAACCAGTGGCTAAATTATAATCTGACCATAGCATCTGCCATCCTGTATAAAAAAGATCAAAAAGCTTAAAACCAGTAGTTATATTTGTTTTGCAATATTGTTCCTGTGGAAGAATTCTTGATTGCTAACCACACTAAGGTGTCCCACTCTACCTTAGACTTTGCTTGCACTGTTATACCTTTATTGCCAACATTTTCAACCCACAGATTTTCAGAAATTATGTTTTCTCACCTTGTGTTTATATTGACTGCAATTGATCATATGGAACATGAGGACAAAACTTATCAGAGCTGTTCCCATCTCCTGAATCACCTTCAAGTAAATGGTCCGCCTGAAGAGATGGCACACACTACCAAGCATTGCTGAGGTAGACTGAAGGTGGACAAAAGGGCAAAGTGGCTATATTCACTTGCATCCTGGTCCATCTTGTCTCACAGCAGCATGAGAATGTCTCTGCTAACTTCCACCTCAGGTAATAAAGTGTGGCAACTGGCATCCTCTTCCTTAATGAAAGTATTGGTCTGCCTAAAACTGCACTGAAAGAGATGTTGAAATTTGTCTTGAAAGAAGTAAATTCAGAACTTCAAAACCCTCCCAATGATATAAATACCATACTCAAAAGTCAATGGGTAAGAAGCATGGAATACTTTTAATAAAAATTTAATATATGCTTGTGTGGTGGTTTGGAGCTATGTACTCCAGCAAAACAGGTTCTTAGATTTGGTCCTTTCCTGTGGGTGTGAACTCTTGTAAATGAGACCTTTTTATGAGGTTACTTCAGTCAAGGTGTGGCTCAGCTGAGTCTTGATTGGTCTTAATCCTATTACTGAAGGCCTTATATGGAAGGTCACAGAGATAAAGAGAAAGCCAGAGGAAGCAACCAGAAACTGAACATCAGTAGAACCCACAAGAGAAGGGAAAAGCCAAGAGGGGAAGCTGTGTGCATTGGCATGTGACAGAAAAGCCAAGGACTAGCAATAGTTGGCAGCCAGACCCAGAATACCAAGTCTTCTGGGAGAAAACATCAGCTTGATGACACCTTGATTTTGGACTTCTCCTAGCATCAAAACTGTGAGCCAGTATGGCATGGTTTAATTTAATATTATTCCATGAATGATAGTACAGAAATAATGATGAATGGAATGGTTTAGAAAAACTCAATAAATGCAAAATAGTTTTTAAAAAAATCATTGCTAAGATTAATATGCAAAAATCAATAGCGTTTCTATGCACCACTAATGAGCAATCTGAGGAGGAAGTAAGAAAAAAATCCATTTACAATAGCAACTAAAAGAATCAAATATTTAGGAAAAAATTTAACCAAGGATATAAAGGACCTGTATTCAGAAAACTATAAAACATTGCTAAAAGAAACCAAAGATAATCTAAATAAATGGAAGTGTATTCTGTGTTCATAGGTTGGAAGACTAAATATCATTTTGATGTCAATTCTACCCAAATTGATCTACAGATTTAATATAATCATGATAAAAAAATTCCAATATCTTTCTTTGTAGAATTGGAAAAGCCAATTATCAAATTGAGAAAGGTAAGTTCCCTGAATAGCCAAAAAATCTCTTTAAAAAGAAGAATGAAGTTGGAGGAATCTTACTTCCAGACTTTAGAGCATATTATCTAGCTACAGTGATTAAAACAGCATGGTACTGGCATAAAGATAGACAAATTGACCAATGGAATCGAATTGAGAGTTTGGAAATAAACTCTCACATCTATGGTCAAGTGATTTTTGACAAAACTGTCAAACCCACTCAGCTGGATCAGAACAGCCTATTCAACAAAGTGTGCTTGGAAAACTGGATATCCTTATCTAAAAGTAAAAGTACCCCTATCTCACACCTTATACATTTCGAAAATGTATTCGAAATGGATCAAGGACCTATATATAAAAACTAGGACCATAAAACTCTTAGAAGAAAATGTAGGGAAACATCAGCAAGATATTGTGCTTGGTGGTGGTTTCTTGGACCTTAACCCAAAGCACGAGGAAGAAAAGAAAAAACAGATAATTGGGACTGCCTCAAAATTAAAGACTTTTGTATTTCAAATGATTTTGTTAAGAAGGTGAAAAGACAGCCAACTCAATGGGAAAAAAATCTTCGAAACCATATATCTGATAAGGGATTGATCTCCATTTTATAAAGAGGTCACACAACAACAAAACAACAAGCAATCCAATTTAAAAATGGGCAAAAGAATTGAATAGACATTTTTCCAAAGTGGAAATACAAATGACCAAAAGACACGTGAAAAGATGTTCAATATCACTAGCTCTAAGGGAAATTCAGATCAAAACTACAATGATCTATCATCTTATACTATTCAGAATGGCTATTATTTAAAAAACAGAAAACTCCAAGTGCTGGAGGATGTAGAAAAATAGGAACACTCCTTCACTGTTGGTGGGAGTGTAAAATGGTATAAAATCTGTGGAAGATGATTTGGCGGTTCCTCAGGAAACTAAATATAGAACTGCCATATGATCCGTCAAGTCTACTACTAGGAATATATTCAGAAGAACTGAAAGCAAGGAAGCGAACAGATATTTGCACACTGATGTTCATAGTGGCATTATTCATAATTGCTAAAAGATGGGAAAAACCCAAGTGTCTATCAACTGGTGAATGGATAAACAAGATGTAGTATATTTGTACAAAGGGATATTATTCAGCTGTAAGAAGAAATCAATTGGGGAAGCACATGACAACATGGAAGAACCTTGAGGATATTATGTTGAGTGAAATAAGCCGACACAAAAGGACAAATATTGTATGGTCTCAGTGATATGAACTAAATATAATGAGTAGACTTATGGAGTTGGACTATGAAGTATACATTGATGGAAGATGGAGTGTGGGATGAGAAGGGAGAGACAATGCTGGATATGTGTAGAAAATTTAATAATTTCCCAAATGTAAATATGTGGTAATGGTTGGACTTAATGGTAACACATTTTAATGAATGTAACAAACACTATTGACTTAGTGCCTGAAACAAATAGTCTAGGGAAATTAATATTAGTTGGAGGTCAGCTGGAGGATACTATAGGACATGTATAACAATGATTTTGGCAAGAGATGAGAATTGTTTTTAATAATATAAATACAGGAATGTTCTACAGCAAGGTATTAAAAATGTGGTGATAAATGGGAAAAATATAACTAATATAATTTATAGACTGTAGTTAACAACAACATTGTAATGTTTTGGTAGCAAAAGCAAAGTTGGTACTATATTTATGCTAAAAATCAAAAAAATATGAGGTTTGGTTTTGTGAGATATGAATATGACCAAGTATTTTTTCTGTTCTGTTTTTTTTTTCCATTAATAAGGAGACCTTGACTATGTCATTTAATTAATCCGTGTTCATCTGTGTATCTTTATGAACACTAGAGAAACGATTGAGTTAGTAGTTGGAATTAGACGAGATAAAAGTGCCTGGACAGAACTTTTTAGGAGTAATGCTTCCATAGCTTGCTGAGCTGCCTTTTTCTGTTTTGTTTTGTTTTTGTTTTTGTTTTTAAATAAAGTTTTTTTTAAATTGTTACTATAGAATTGGGGACAGGGATATACAACTATGTGGAGAAAAACTCCCAAATATATAAGATTCTGTACTCAGCTTTACAATAGCCAAGTTCATACCCTACTAAAAATTTTTAATTTAAACACACTGAAATTAAGAATAATAGATGATACATTATGGATGTAGTTTATGCAAGAAAGATGAAGCAGAATCCCAATTGCAAGATATCTCCTTCATCAAGACTACTGGGAAATGATTGTACATTTATGCATTTTAGGTTAAAATAAAATACTTAAAATATATCTTTTGTGATTATCTACTTTAATCAAATTTTCTAGCCAAACGAAAAGCTATCACAGTATTTTCAATTAAGAAGGCTGCTTTGTTATATTCCCATGCATTGATATATAATATCAGAAAATGATATCACCTACAAAGAATAACTCATAGAAAGTTAATTTTTACATTGAATCATCTATAGCATGGTTCAGCACATTCTCTTGAAATGTACTTGCTATATACAGAATAAAAATCGAATGTATTTTGATTCACTTTTTTATTTTTTTAACTTTTTATTTTGAAATAACTTCAGATTTACAGGAAAGTTGCAAAAATAATACATAGAACCACAATATACCCTCTCACCCAGTTCTACTAAGTTTTAGCATTTTACAACATTTATTATATCATTCTTTCTAATTATCTGCCTATTATCTAAACATTTGAGGGTAGTTTGCATACATGTGATTCACTTTTAACACTATATATATTAAAAGAGAATTAAATGCTTTGACTTAGAAAATATCAAAAATGTATTTGTTTGAGCAGAAACCATTTACCAATAACATTTTAGTTCTTTCTGTCATCCTGAAAACATACCCTCAACCCCAACATTCCCACCCCAGCCTCTAAGTGTTTATGAAGCATCATCATAGCTCACTCAAGATGAACAAAATCAGTGGGTTTGACTCCAGCTCCTTCACACACTGGACTCAACCCTTGCACACCAATGTCATGTGCACATATAGAACTGGCAAGGGATTACAAAATATGGGGATGATGCAGGTAGCATCATCAGAGGAATATATTATGTGTATATTATTCATAATTATTCATTTAATTATGGACTTCTCAAAGGAGACTGGTATTTCAGGGGAAGTGCATTATTTGTTTACTTGGTTTTCATTATAACTGTACTCCCTTACTATAGTTGGTTTTTCCAAAATCCACTCTGGCTCTTTAGGTTCATGCCAGCCCACATCACTACATTAACGATGTGCTATTATCTTGACCACCACCTGACCTTCTGATTAGGTGTCACTGAGGCACTCAGTGTAGAAGCAGCTGCCACCATTCATTTCAGCTCTAGTGATGCAGTGTTCCCATGAGTTTTCCAGGAGAGGATCAGATCTTTTCACGAGTATTTGTTGCATTCCGTATGCTCACTAGATATGGGCCCAGCTCACAATCTTCCTTTACACTCTGAAGGCAATACTGTTACAAGGTACAATAGGGAGCGGATATGGCTCAAAGGATTGAGTTCCCGCCTCCCACATGGGAGGTCCTGGGTTCAGTTCCTGGTATCTCCTGAAAAATCAGCAACAACAAAAAATAACAAATAAAACAAATGAAAAAACAACTCGGAAGCCAATGTGGCTCGGTGTTTGAGCACTGGCTTCCTGCACACGAGGTCCCGGGTTCAATCTCTGGCCCCTGATACCTAAAAAAAAAAAAGATACAATAGAATAAGTCATTTGACCTTACTGTGCTATCACGGTGATACTGTATCCTTGAAGATCTGTGAAAAGTTTTTCCAGAAAACAAATTAACTGCCCTATCGAACAATCCAGCAGTGAAGTCCAGGCATGATTTCCTACAGTCCCCTGAAGACCACACATACAACCTCTCAAGGTTCTCCAAAACAAGCTGCTGAGTACCCCAAGGTGCTGGAGAGTTGGTGTCATGAGGTTCCATGCGGTCCTGCCTTTCTCTGACTCTCAACCCAAATGAAAGTAATCATTACTGAGTTCAGACACTGAAAGATTCACAAGATTTCTAGAAGGTGGAAATGAATTAATTGTTTAGCTCAAGAGTGAGAGCATAAATGCCAAGAGAGGGCTTCTGCTACTCGGGTCATTTCAAAGGAGCAACTGATAAACACTAGCAGGACTTTCCAAGTGCTAGGGGAAAAAAAGAAGCATAATGTAGTTGTACCATACCAAGGAGAATCACAGGTACATCCAGGACAGCTTGAAAAGTCCAGAAATTCAGTGAATATTTATGTAGGGTTCACCTTAGGAGAGACTGCCTCATGGTTTTAGGGGATGCAGCTGCCTTAGAGAGTCAACAGCTACATCAAGCAGATAGGTCAGTATGAATTCCTGGAGACGCTCTTATCGTTTTATCGTAAGTGCATCTGAAAGACTTAACTTCATCTCTGGTGCTGTTTCCCATGTTCAAATCATGAAGCCCATTTGCTCCCTTACATCCACAAGAAACAAAATGATTCACCCTACAGGCATGAAGCAAAGGGAGACCTTCACCACCCTCCTCCCAGACATGGAGGGAGATGAAACTCACCCTTTTGCCAGAATATCTCAGGCCTACCCTGGCAACAAAAGACTCCTCAGCTTTGAATGAAGTAACTCCCCAGGGCTCCTTTGAGATCAGAATGGAGAAAGCTGTTGACCAGGGCCTCAGCTACTGGTCAGTCATGTCTCCTGCACTCAGTGAAATGGGGACATCACAGGGCTCTGAACCAAAATGCAGAGACAGGGTAAGAAGAGTCTTTGCCCACCCACAGAGAGACCCCCTGGGTGCTGCTCTCACAGTTCACAACATTCTCTTCTCCCCCACAAACGATGCCCATAAGAGAAAGGGGCAACTCTAAATTCAGAAGGAAAGGAAGCAGGCACTCCTTTCTACAAGGGTAAAACACTGAGCATGTCAGCACTTTGTGTCTCATTCTTCAGTTCAAAATCCACTCTCTAGGCACTGGGCCAAGTAGAATAACTCTAATGTATTGTTGGAAGGTAATGCAAAGCATGAAATGTAACATTTTTGCTGTGACCAAACCATGAAATTTCTCCTGCAGTTTAATATTATTAACAAACTGCTGTAAAAGGATTAAGCTATTTGGCAGAAAAGATAGTTAAAATTTTCCCCACATATTTGAAGTTAGGAAACTATGATAACATTGAACCTGAAATTTTTTCTGCATTCTCAAGGAATTCCTTTGAGGCTCTGGTACTGATACTACTGGTAGCATTTTAATAACTTGGTTACTATGTCCTCCTGCAAATCTCTTCCGTCTGACCTTGGAGAGCCTCATCTGCCCAGTAGGCCTTTGGTTGACATCTACTTGACACTCTCTCCCACCTTCAAGCCCCAAACTAGTTCCCTTGTTCTGAGCCTTTCACTCCCCACCAATGATCCCCTCTTCTCCTTCATGAGAATTGAAGGAAATTGACAAAAATATTCCCAGTCCTTCTCTCTACCTGACACTGTGAATGCATCTTCCCCCAAAGGAAGAGGTATCCTTTTACACTGCCATGGATAACCCTTCAGCTGGGCCCTGCTCCTATTCCTCTGCCTCCTTGAGTGCCTTACTCCATCAATTAAAGCCACCACTCCTTGCTTCTTCCTTCTCACCCTCTCTGCAAACATGCACACATGCATCCTAGAAAGCATCCCTTCAAGTCAGAGATTTCCAAGACTCCTATATTTGTCACTCCATTTGTTGTAAACCTTCTTGAAAAGATTTATCATTTATTTACTAATTATTTTCTGAGCCCCTCCTACATTGTGGCAAGCATCAGGGTCGATGTTAGGGAGATAGAGTAAGACGTGATCCCTTCTTCAGCTAAAGGAAACAGGGACACACCCTCCAAAGAAAAATACAGCAAATGACCACTTATTATAAGTGCTATTAAAAACCAAGGGCTGAAATGGAGTGACCATAGGCTTTATTGTTGACAGGGTGGGTAGGAAAGAGCTGTCTGATGAGGGAGTATTAAGGATGAGAAGGAGCCCTGGGAAGAGTGGGGAAAGGAGCAATCCCAGCAGAGGGAACAGAGTGTGCCAAGTGCCCGCAGCAGGAATGATGTTGGCTTGTCTGCAGAGCTAAAAGGCCACAGTGGTCAAAGTGCAATGAGTGAGGGGAACTCAGAATGATCTTAGAGAGCCAGGCAGAGACTAGATCTTGCAGGCTGTCATTAGGAGTTTAGAACTCATTCTGAATCCAGTGAGTAGCCATTGAAGGATTTTTAAAGGCAATTCAGAAAATGTTACCCCTTGCTTGTGTGTGGAGAAGGAACTGGAGAGAGGCAAGAACAAAAGCACAGAGCACGATTAAGAGACTGTGGTGGCAGCCTGGTCTTCCATAGTGGCAGTGAAGAGAGAGAAGGGGATGCATTTGAGCTATTTCGGGGAGATAGAATCAATGGGACTTGATGATAGATTCAGTGTGGGGAGTGGGGGAAAGGGAATAATCTAGGATAACTGGCTGGATGTTGGTACACTTCATTGAGATGAGAGAGGATGTGATTAAGGGAATGACAGGTTGGGGAGAAGTAAGAGTTCTGTTTAGACAAGGGAAATTTAAATAAGTATGAAATATCTAAATATAAACGTCAACTGCAGATATGTGAATCCAGAGATCAGAAGAGTGATCTGGCCTGGAGGTATAAATTTGGTGTGTTCAGCATAAAAATGGCATTTAAATCCATGAGAACATTTGAGATCACCTAGGGAGATAGGGGAAAAGGGGGATAAAAAGAGAAAGGAAAACCAGAGAAGAATAATTTTTATAAAGAGAGAGAGAAAAAGACCCAGACTCAAACCCTCAGGAACCCAATATTCAAAGGTCAACTAGAGTTAGAGGAGCCAGCAAAGTAGACCTAAAAGTAGCAGCCAGAGATGTAAAAGGAAAACCGTGGAAGTGGAAAGAGAAGGGTGCTTCTAGGAAGTGGTGGTCAGCTGGGTTGAAAGCTTCTGAAAGGTCTGGGATCATGGAGTTTATGGGTGGCTTTGATCAGAGCAATCTCAGAGGTATGTGTTCAAGGTTGCAATTCATGAGTAAGGTGAAGACATGGACATAGCATGTGTAGATGATTATTTTGAAAGCTTAAGCTAAGATTGGCCACATTTGCTGAGTCCACTTCCTTACCATCTGTCTTGTTGCAATAGAACTTCTACCTATCTCCAACTCTATTATAACCATGTTCTCGGAGCTCACCACTGATCACTTATTTCCCATAACCAATGTATTTCCTCAAGCCTCATTCTCCTTGTTTTCTCTTTATTAACCTGTGATATCAGGGATCACGTGGTCCTTTGTGAAACTCCTCTCCATTGGTTTCTGTTTATATAGCTTCCTTAGTTCTCCTATTTTTTAAAAAATATTTATTCTCTGACTTTGCTTTCTTTTCCTTCTCCTCAATGTCTTTACCCCCTGAAGTGTCCATGAGCCCTATCTGAAACCCAAATCTCATACCCCAATCTCTCTCTCTCAAGACTCAAACTCGTGTTCTCAATTTCCTGCTGTACATTTTTACGTCAAAGTCAAACTGACATTTTAAAAAAAGCAATATTCGCAAAACCAAACTCTTCACCTCTGCTCCAAAACCTTCTCTACCCCCATTATCCTATTCTTATTTATGATACAATCATCTTCTCACTTGAAACTTTCAAGTCATTGTTGACTTAGTCTTTCCTTTCACTCCAGTTATTCAATAAATTTATTTCTATTAAACTTCCTAAACATCTCTCTTTATTCTCCACCTCCACACAGTCCCAGCATCACTGTTCCAATTCAATATACCCTTAAGGGTCTCCCCACTTCTCATTCTTCCTCTTCCAATCCGTCCTATATACTACTGCCATAACTTCAGGTTCTAAAAGCATCACTCTGATCACATTATGTACACTGCCCCCCAAAAAAACTTTCTTAAGTAGTTCTGGCTACAAAACAGAAAGCAGAATCCAAATCCGGACATAAAAGGCTTTCATTCACTTATTCGGCACATGTTTATTGAGTGACCACTGATTCCCGAGCACTATGCTAAGTGGTAGAATAGAGCAGTGAGCAAGGCAGAGTCCTGTCCCACATGAAGTTTACTTTCTAGTGGGGAAGGCAAACAATAAACAAGTAATTTAATAAATCTGTAATTTTATTTCAGATATTGATAACTTCTATGAATAAAAATGAACATGGGAAGGATTTAGAGAACAATTGGCAGGGAACTAGCTTAAATAAGATGATCAATTGTGCAGATACCTGAATGGAGATCTGGGAGGTAAGCTAAATCTAGGAAGAAAGAAGAGCAAGGGCCAAGACCCAGAGGTGAGAGAGAGCGTGGTGCGTTGCTGAACAAGGCAGATGTGCTGGAAGCAGAATGAGGGAGTGACAGAAGACAATATCAGAAAACTAGGCAAAGTCCTGGTTCTTAGCACCACATAGGCCAGGGAGAGGAGCTGGGACATGGTTCAAAGTGGGAGGGAAGCCACTGCAGAGAGTTGAGCATGGGAGTGACCTGACACCATTATCGTTTTTCAAAGGCACTTCCTGTTCTACTTTAGCATATCTGTTCCCCTTCTTCTTCCATAAGTCGCCTTCAAACTTAGTTGGCTACAGTCCAATTGAACAACTCATGCTTTCCAGAACCTACCTTATTTGTTCTCACTGCTGTCCAGTTGATCATGCAATTTCCTCTCCCCAGATCGTCCTCTTTATCATTTCTGCTCCCTCAAACTGTTATCCCTCCTTCAGAACCCAGTTAAGATGTCATCTCCCCCATAGAGGCTTCCTAGACCCCCCGCAAGCTGGTAATAATCTATCTCTTCCTTGAATTTTCTTAACAGATTGTCTAAGCATCCATCATAACACCTATCTCACCCTATTTTATTTTTTAATTATTTGTGTGTGTGGCATGTCTCCCCTACCATGCTGTAAATATTGTAGGACAGGAACCATTACCTCCCATTTTTGTTCCACCCCAAATCATAACACATACCTTTCACACACCAGACTTTTCAGGAAATGCCTGCCAAGGTAATAAATGGACAGCCTTAATTAACATAAGTTATTGTTTTGTGTACTGATTCAATCCTAAATCCATGGTGCTATCATTTCTGTATCACTGATGGTTATCCACTTACTTAAATAGCCTTTCTTTGAATACACTTAGAAAAGATGGAAAATTGTGTAAAAGAGAGGAAAAAGTATGTAGGTTATTCCCTTCCTTAAACAAAGAGAAGTTCTGTTATGCGTCATGGAAAATTAAAGCACAGTAATAAAATGCACCAACAAGGCTTGTTGAAAGATGATTTAGTGGAAACGTTGCTTTGCCTCCTGTTCATAGGTCCTGACTTTCCTCTCAAGTACTTCAGTTGCACGTTCTATTTGTTTTGTTTTTAGATTACATTGACAACGATTGGCTATGGAGATAAAACTCCCCTAACTTGGCTGGGAAGATTGCTTTCTGCAGGCTTTGCACTCCTTGGCATTTCTTTCTTTGCACTACCTGCCGTGAGTATCTTTACAAAAATAAAGCATTTTAAATTAGGTCTTAAAGGTTTATTAGCTCTCCATAAGTTGGTGTGCCTCTGAACATATCTATATCATTTACAAATATAATTTTTCTGTTGTAATGTTGAATTTTCTAAATAACATATCTTGGTGGATAATTTATAAAATATTTGTCTTTCCTTGGAGACAACGTGAGCATTTAATACCAGCCAGGTCTTTATGACAAAATAATAATTCAGATGACATCACCTCTTAGAATGCTACTTATATACATAAAATCTTTGTAAAGATTTAAAAATCTATTTCTTCTTAAACTGTTAGCTCCAATTTGGTTTATAATGTGTGCTACTGAAGAGATGGATGTGCACAAGAGGAATATTTACCTCTTCAGATCCATTTGAGTGAAAAGCATATGACCTTAAAGTGTTTTAAATGTGGCATTTGATTTATTCTCTGTGTCATCATCATTGATTTTTCTTAATGAGCATTTTCTGCATCTTATCAGAACGAAGAGCACATTTATCTTCCCCTGAGCTTCTGATTATTTTCTCCTTAATGGATGTAGCTTTTCTTTCTGATAATTTTACCCTCTGGGCTCTTTAAAAGCAATTGGTCAAAATATTAAAATTTGCTCCCATCCCCAAGGTCTTTGTTCACTCTACTCCAGGGAAACAAGAGTCAACAAAAAGGAGTGTTAAGGCAGTGGTGGCTGGCATGTTTAAGGAACAATAGTCCCTCTCTTGTCCCAGACAAAAGCTGATGCAATGGCACAGCCTCTGCCAAGCAGAGACCCCAGGCTACCCTTAAAAGGAAGCCAAGGGAGTGGGAAGGTCAGATGGGATTTTCAGCGCTACAGCCTTTACCTCTCACAACTTCTCCTCTGCCTTATTAATAAGTGCAGAAGATGCTCTTGTCCTTCCCATGGGCAACACCCAACTCTGGATTGACTAGCTTGTTCCATCCCAGACTGCACAAAATCACAGAGAAGAGACCGAAAAGACCCTGCCTAAGTGTGAGCATTAGATCTCAGTTTGAATTCTGTCTTTGTTCTGTATTACCTATGTTACCTTGGGTACATTTTTTTTTTCATCAATAAAATTTAAAAATATTGAGCCCAGAGAAATTTTGTGAAGACCAATGTGATCATGTAAGTCATGTGCTTGTCATGAAGAAAACTTTCAATAAATATGGCTTCCCTATACCCATTTGGAAATATGTGTTTCCTGTTGTAAAATGACAAAATCAAGGAGAGTAATAAAAGCACCTCCTTTATTCAGAGTCAACTCCTCTAGCAATCTCAACAATCTAGAACAAAGCAGAGACTCAATCAATAATCAGATTCCCTGCAGTAAAATATCTTTAGAAGCAATAAAATGCAAGCTTGGGGGTTTCCCCCCAAAATAATGGCACAGAATACCCGATGCTTTTATTTATTCTTATCATGAGGCCACACATAGAGCAACCTCAATGAGACAGAGGAAAATTAAGAACAAGGAAGTTGGCAAACTCTGAGCTGTTAAATAGACTATCATGTATGTGCTGTCCTCACAGGGGAGCCCCTTGAGAATAAATCCACAGTGTATTCTTCCTTTAGAGAAAATTCTGATTAGCTGGTTGTATTAGTCAGAGTTCTCTAGGGAAACAGAATCGACAGGAGATATCTGTAAATAATATGAGATTTTATAAAATTCTCTCACATGACCATGGGGATGCACAAGTCCAAATTCTGCAGGCAGACTGCAAACCATGGGCTCCAATGAAGGTCCTTGATGAGTTCCCAGGGAAACTCTGGGTGTCCGAAGTCGAGCTGGAAAATTATTTCTGAATGCTGAAATCACTTCCCCTTTTAAGACATTCATTCAACTGATTGGATAAAATGTCACTCATTGGTGACAGCAATCTCCTTGATTGATTGTAGATGTAAACAGCCATCTATACAACCAACTTACTGATGATACAAGTCCATAAATGTCCTTGTATTATAATTAGCCCAGTGCTTCCTTGACCAAACAGCTGGGTGCAATTACCTAGCTAAGTTGACACATTAGCCTAACCATCACAGTCCACCCCTTGCCAACTTGGCAGCCATACACATCATCTTAAACCATACTTAGTCTCTAAATAGAAACAATAACAGACATACATATATATATTTCTGCCTAACAATATTCATCTGTCCTGCATACAATCAGAAATGCATTAATTCCCTACACAATAGGGTGCAAGTCTTTGGGTAATATTCACTCTTAAACTTGACATACTTAAATATTACAACATGAACTATTATTACCTGTGTCATATGATAAGGGAAAAAGTTAGGGAAGAAAACAAAGATATTCATTTTATGTACATATACAATCATACTCATAACAAAACAAGGAAGAAATATTCATGATCATGACAGTCCTTGTTTCTGTAACTGGTCACGTGGTTGAAGTTCATATTTATCGCGACCTTCTTTTTAACTTTTTTTTTTTTAAAGATACTTAGATTATACAAATGTCCCATAAAAAATATAGGAGATTCCCATATGCCCCACTCCCCACAAGTCCCACATTTTCCCACATTAACAACATCCTTCATTAATGAGGTACATTCATTGCAATTGATCAACACATTTGGGAACATTGCCGCTAAGCGTGGATTAAGGTTTACATTTTAGTTTACTCTCTCTCCCACACAATTCTGTAGGTTATGGCAAGACTTATAATGGCCTGTATCTGTCATTGCAGTGTCATTCAGGAAAATTCCCAAGTCCCAAAAATGTCCCCATTTTACACCTGTTTTTCCCTCTCCCTGCCCTCAGAACCTCCAGTGGCCACTGCCTCCACATCTTTGATATAATTTCTTCCACTGCTGGAATCACAATAAGTCTATAGTAGAATACCAGTAAGTCTACTTTAGTCCATAGTTCATTCCCCAATCCTGAGGATTCTGGGATGGTGATGTCCACTCCACCTCTAATTGAGAGGGGGCTGTGATCCCATAGGGCCGATGGATGGGACTGTCTGGCTTGCAGTTGCAGACTCTCTCAGTTTGTTGGTATAGTAGTTGTTCATCATCACCTCCATGTTAGTTGTCCTGGGTGAGATCAATGAACTGGAGAGTAGGTATTGCAATTCCAGTGAAATTTAGGGCCCAGCTGGCACATGGACAGCCCAAAGATTTAAGTCTCTTGGATGTACACCTACCAATTCTAGTACTAATTTTAAGTTCAAATAGGACAGAAGAGCCATGTGTAGGGAAAACATAACTAAGCCCAACTCTTTCACTCTGGGGAGCATAAATTCCAAAGTAGGGCCCCCTGGCAAGGCACCAAACTCCTAAGCTATCTGCCCTGATTATAGTGCCTGGATGTCTCCAGAGCCCTCAGGAGCCCCACTATTTGGGGTGATATCTACTTTGGCAGTCAAAGAGATCCTACTGAGACATGCATAAGCATAACCTCTGGAATGACCTCTCGACTCACTTTGAAGTTTCTTAGCCATATAAACTCATTTGTCTTTACCATTTCCCCCTTTTTGTCAAGGTCCTTTTCCAGTTGCATTGCTAGTTGGTGCTTGGTAGTAATCCATTGGTGCCAGGGAGGCTCATCCCCAGGAGTCATGTCCCATGCTGGGGGGAAGGTAATGTATTTATATGCTGAGTTTGGCTTAGAGAGAGGCCACATTTGACCAACAAGGAGGCTCTCAGTAGGCAACTCTTAGGCACCCTATAATATTAGGCTAAGTTTAAATTTCAAGAGTAAAGGTACATACGCACAGTCATCAATATCAAGGCCTGTCAGTGGACCATCCTCCTTCACTACTCATTGCCCCTGTACTCAGGGGATTCTTGCTGATCTATTAGAGTGTGTGGCAGAGCTCCCCAGGATGGGAATTTGATATTCCTTTGATTATTGTGTGACTCTCCACCCACTGTATCACTACCTTCTTCACTACCCATTCCGTGTTCCCACTACCTTCAGTAAGCACCTCAGCTGGCTGTGGTTCTTTGCCTGGTGGGGTGACCAAAACTTTCATTCCTGAAGATTCTGGGCCATTGTTAGTCCTGCTTGGATTGGGTTGTTGCAATTTTCCATTGACTTTAATCACAGGGGATGGCAGTACTAAGAGACACCCTAGAGGATCTCCTGTATTCCAGGCAAACTCTTCTTTACCCCCATTATGTAGGTGCAGTCCTGTTTCCCCTTGATGGTCAGGATCGATCACCCCTGCCAGTACAGTAATTCCCTTCTTTGCCTGTTGATTCAGAGACAGGAGGAGCCCAAAGTAGCCAAATGGCAGTCTTAACTTCCAGTTCACTGGAATCATTGCTCTGTTCCCTGGTGGAAGCAATCCTCCTTTTGGATCTAAGACCTGTAACCAGCAGAACTTAGGGTTGCAGGGACAGGAAGCAAAAATTTTCCTAGTGGAAAAGGGGGAATAGTGAGTGGTACCACTCCCATTTCCACCCCTTGATTCCTGGAAATGGAAGTGGACACTGATTTAGAGCATACACAGGCTTCTGGAGAACATTGCCCCAGTCCTGCAAGGTACTGCCACCTAGTTGATGCCATAATTGAGTCTTCAAAAGGCCATTCCACTGTTCTATCAATCCAGCTGCTTCAGAATGATGAGGATCATGATAAGACCAGTGAATTCCATGAGCATGTGCCCATTCCTGCACATCATTTTCTGTGAAATGGGATCCTTGATCAGAAGCAGTATTGTGTGAAATGCCATGGCAGTGGACAAGACATTCAATAAGTCCACGGATGGTAGTTTTGGAAGAAGCATTGCATGCAGGGAATGCAAACCCACATCTGGAGTATGTGTCTATTCCAGTTGAAAGAAATTGCTGCCCCTTCCATGTTGGAAGTAGTCCAATGTAATCAAGTTGCCACCAGGTAGCAGGCTGATCACCTTGGGGAATGGTGCCATATCAGGGGCTGAGTGTAGGTCTCTGCTGCTGGCAGATTGGGCACTCAGCAGTGATTGTAGCCAAGTCAGCCTTGATAAGAGGAAGTTCATGTTGCTGAGCCCATGCATAACCTCCATCCCTACCTCCATGGCCATTTTGTTCATGAGCCCATTGGGCAATGACAGGAGTGGCTGGGATAAGAGGCTGAGCATTAGCCACAGAGCAGGTTTTCTTATCCACTTGATTATTAAAATCTTCCTCTGCTGAAGTCACCCTCTGGTGAGCATTCATATGGGACACAAACATTTCCATGTTTTTTGCCCACTTAGAAAGCTCTATCCACATAC
The DNA here is from genome assembly GCA_029593785.1 of Cabassous unicinctus. Classification (NCBI taxonomy): domain Eukaryota; kingdom Metazoa; phylum Chordata; class Mammalia; order Cingulata; family Chlamyphoridae; genus Cabassous; species Cabassous unicinctus. Next base: position 30,992 of record JAQZBX010004769.1, on the reverse strand, counting down.
CTCTTCCCCAGACTTCTTTGTAACCAATTTTCCAGTCATGTTCCTTCCAATTCCCTGACCCATCCAGCCAAACCATTGGCAACAGTCCAAGAATCAGTGTACAAACACACCTCTGGCCATTTCTTCTTCCAAGCAAAAGGAACAACCAGGTGTACTGATCAAAGTTCTTCCCAGTGGAAGGATATGCCTTCACCACTGTCCTTCAGGAATGTCCCAGAAAGGGGCTGCAGTGCTGCTGCTGTCCACTTTTGGGTGATACCTGCATATCATGCAGAACCATCTGTAAACCAGGCCCAAGTTTTCTCTTCCTCAGTCAACTGATTGTAAGGAATTCCCCAAGAGGCTAAGCTGTGGGCTGGGAAAGAGATGGTAACATGGCAAGAGTGGTGACCATGGGCATTTGAGCTACTTCCTCATGTAACTTACTTGTGCCTTCGGGACCCCCTTAAGCCCTATCTCAAATATACTACTTCCACTTTATTATGGAGTGCTGCTGTGCATGCCCAACTTGATGGTCTGATGGGTCAGACAATACCCAGCTAATGATAGGCAACTCAGGTCTTATGGTAACTTGGTGGCCCATGGTTAAGCATTCAGTCTCTACTAAGGCCTAGTAGCAGGCCAGAAGCTGTTTCTCAAAAGGAGAGTAGTTACTTGCAGAGGATGACAGGGCTTTGCTTCAACATCCTAAGGGTCTGCATTGTGATTCTCCTATAGGGGCCTTCCAAAGGCTCCAGATGGCATCTCTATTTGCCACTGACACTTCCAGCACCATTGGATCTGCTGGATCATATGGCCCAAGTGGTAGCACATCTTGCACAGCAGCCTGGACTTGTCTCAGAGCCTCCTCTTGTTCTGGTCCCCAATCAAAACTAGCAGGTATTCTGGTCACTCAGTAAATGGGCTTGGGTAACACACCCAAATAAGGAATGTGTTGTCTCCAAAATCCAAAGAGACCAACTAAGTGTTGTGTCTCTTTTTTGGTTGTGCAAGGGGCCAGATGCAACATCTTATCCGTCACTTTAGAAGAGATATCTCGACATGCCTCACACACTGGACACCTAGAAATTTCACCAAGGTGGAAGGCCCCTGTATTTTTGTTGGATTTATCTCCCATCCTCTCTCACAAAAATGCCTTACCAATAAGTCTAGAGTTATTGTTACTTCTTACTCACTAGGTCCTATCAACATGATGTCATCAATATAATGGACCAGTGTGTTGTCTTGTGGTAAGGAGATATGATCAAGGTCCCTGTGGACAATATTATGACATATGGCTAGAGAGATACTATACCCCTGAGGCAGAACAGTAAAGGTATACTGCTGGCCTTGCCAGCTGAAAGCAAACTCTTTCTGGTGGTCCTTACTAATGACAATTGAGAAAAAAGCATTTGCCAGATCAATAGCTGCATACCAGGTACCAGGGGATGTGTTGATTTGCTCAAGCAATGATACCACATCTGGGACAGCAGCTGCGATTGGAGTCACCACCAGGTTAAGTTTATGATAATCTACTGTCGTCCTCCAAAATCCATCTGTTTTCTGCACAAGCCAAATAGGAGAGTTGAAGGTGATGTGATGGGAGTTACCACCCCTGTATCCTTCAGATTCTTGATGATGGCACTAATCTCTGCAATCCCTCCAGGAATCTGGTATTGCTTGTGATTTACTATTTTGATAGGTAGGGGCAGTTCTAGTGGCTCCCACTTGGCCTTTCTTGCCAAAATAGACCTTACTCTACAAGTCAGGGATCCAATGTGGAGATTCTGCCAGTTACTGAGTATGTCTATTCTAATTATGCATTCTGGAACTTAGGAAATAACCACAGAATGGGTCCAGGGACCCGCTGGACCCACTGTGAGACAAACCTGAGCTAAAACTCCATCAATCACCTGACCTCCATAAGCCCCTACTCTGAATGGTAGACCACAATAATTTTGGGTCTCCCAGAATTAATGTCACTTCTGGGCTGGTGTCCAATAATCCCCAAAATGGCTGATCATTTCCTTTTCCCCAAAGCAGTGTTACTCTGGTAAAAGGCCATAGGTCTCCTTGGGGAAAGCTGGGAGGAAGATTAACAGTATATATTTTTGGCAGTGTAACAGGATCCTTCCCCAAGGGGACCTGGCCTTCTTCTCATTCAGGGGGCTCTGGGTCTGTAAACTGTCTCAAGTCTGGGAATTGATTAAGAAGCCGTGATTCTCTGTGTCTGTATTTTGAGTTAGGGTTTTGTCCACTCGACCTAGAATTCTTCTGCTTATACAGATCAAGTAGGAATTTAGTAGACTGCCCATGTATTTCACTTCTAGGTACTCCATGATCTTTTAGCCAATACCATAGCTCTATGCAACTCAGACTCTTTTTTTAAAAAAGATTATTTTTCTTCCTCACCCTCCCAAAATGGCTCCCTCATCTATCTACTCATTGTGTCTACTCACTGTGTCCACTCATCTTCTTTAGGAGGCACTGGAAACTGAACCCAGGACCTCCCACATGGAAGGCAGGTGCCCAGTCGCTTGAGCCACATCTGCTCCCTGCTCATTGTGTCTCCTTGTTGTGTCAGCTCATTGCATCAGTTTTGTGGCATCAGCTCATTGTCTGCTGGTTTTCTGTTCAGCTTCTTTAGAGGCACTGGGAACTGAACCGGGGACCTCCCATGTGGGAGGCAGGTGCCCAACTGCTTGAGCCATATCCACTCCCAACTCAGACTCTTTTGACTGCCGCTTTTAGTCTGCCTTTCATTGCAATAGCCCCACCCACCTTGTCTTTGGTGATTAACCGCTGATACTTAACTTTTACCAGCCCAAGAGCCATTCATACCCATAATGTTTAAGGATTGTAGTTCCATTACAGCAGTTCCTACAGTAATATATGGACTAAAGAGAAGAGCAACCACAGACCTCTTCAAGGGAACATGGAATTAGTCTTACAAATTTATTCCTTACAGTCCTGGTTAAAGGTGTGTCCTCTGGACATTCCTGGGGTGGGTAGGCAGGTCTTAAATGGTAAATCCATTCTAGCATTCCAATCTCTCTAAGCCTTTGAATTCCCTCTTCTACTGTATACCAGGTAAATCAAGCATCTCAATCTCAAACATTCTAGGCCATCTTTTGGTCTAACAAACTGTTAGAGCTCTTTCTAGCCCCTCAAGCTACAGCATTGAATCCAGAATTTCTGTTTAGTGGACCCATATCAATAAATTCAGCCTGATGCAACTTTTTATCCCTTCCACCATTATCCCATACCCTTAGTATCCATTCCCACATAGATTCTCCTGATTTCTGTCTTTATAAGTTGAAAAACTCAAGCAGTTATTTTAAAATATAGGATACTTCCTCATGGGTTACACTTTGTACTTCAGCTTTGGGGGCTTGTTGTGATTTTAGTCTAGTAATAGGTCTCAAAGAGAAGAGGGGTGGAAAGTATAGGTAAGGAGAAGGATTAGAAATGCCTTGCAAGCTACTGACCTCAGGGCATTCCTTTGTATTTTCATCTGCTGAGACTGGATTAATCTCTTTAGGCAGGGGTTGGAAGACAGATTGCTCAGGGCAGGGTGGAGATTGGGCAGTGCAGGCTTTAGTTTGCAGGCTTTCCATCTCAGGGCTGGAAAGAGGTCTGGACTCCCTGAAGCAGGCCATCACAGGTTTATCTGGCAAAGTCTCAGCAGAATTTATGGTTCCATTGTCCCCACGGATATCATCATCAACCCATTTGTCTCCATCCCAGTCCTCAGGGTTTCACTCCTTTCCAGTCAATGCCTTCACTTTAACAGCAGACATCATGCGAGGTTGAGATTTTAATTTCCTTTGTAACTCTGCTACTTGTACAATGAGACTCTGAGTCTGGTTTTCAGAGATCTCAAGTCTGTGGCTACATGAAACAAGAGTCTCTTTCAGAGAACATATAGAAATTTTCACATCATTCATGCGGCATTTAAGGTACAAATTTGAGGCCTTTAGCTCATCCCTTTCTTTTGTAACTGTATCCAGAGTATCTAGGAGGAGACAGCCAGCATCATTGTATCTTTTGATTCCACAAAATTCTATTAAGGTGTTAAAAACACTCTCACCCAGTTCCTTGCCTCTTATAAGCGTGGAAGTGGTGATATTTTGTGTATCTCCATTCCCAACTCACACCATGGACTGTTAGTGGCCTCTTGATTATTGGAAAGGGAGTCATTAGTTCCCTTGAGTACAATTAGAGTAGAGAGCCAATTGCAAAACTCCCAGAATCACTTCAGAAATCCCATGTTTATGATTCTGTTTCTCAAGAACCATGCCTAGTATCAAGCTGTATTAGTCAGGGTTCTCTAGGGAAACAGAATTGACAAGAGATATCTGTAAATAGTATGAGATTTTATAAAATTCTCTCACATGACCGTGGGGATGCACAAGTCCAAATTCCACAGGCAGGCTGCAAACCAGGGGCTCTGATGAAAGTCCTCGATGAGTTCCCAGGAGATGCTGGCTGTCTGAAGTCAAGCTGGAAAATTTTCTCTGAAGCTGAAATCACTTTCCCTTTTAAGGCATTCAACTGATTGGATAAAACATCACTCACTGCTGAAAGCAATCTCCTTGGTTGATTGTAGATGTAATCAGCCATCCATGCAATCAACTCACTGATGATTAAAGTCCATAAATGTCCTTGTATTATAATTAGCCCAGTGCTTGCTTGACCAAACAACTGGGCACAATTACCTGGCCAAGTCGACACATTAGCATAACCATGACACTGGTTTACATAGATTCACAATTTTTTGAAAATTAGAAACAGCAAAAGTAGAGGGAGGCTACTAGAACACACACTGCAGCAACTGAAACAGAAGCAGGCCGAGATGGTGCAAGACTAACAGAAAGAAAAACTTTAAGAAGCAAGTGAAGAAAAGTGCTCAAAATGTGTAAGGGTAAACCCACCTCTGAATGCCTGACTATACCCAAAATGAAACTCTGGGCCATGACAAGGAGGTTAAACTGGGTCTTAATATTGGGTTAAAGGTCAGAGACTAAGTAGTCAATCTTGGAATGATTTTCAACGAAGAGATTATATTTTTTTAATTAAATTAACACATGTTGAAAATTAAAATTTTGCCTGCACAGAACATTCCCTAACAATCCCAGGAAAAGTAGTTTTATTCATAGATCTTTTTGACTGCAGCCTCACAGAAAGTACTGAATTCTTGTTTATTGAATGGAAGACTAAATGGTCCATATGCACCTTAAAAAACAAACAAAAAAAACAAGGTGGCTGGAAATGCCATTGTGCCCCCATGGACTCCGTCAACCGACAGTGTTGTCTGATGGCAATTTCTGAAAGCACATTGGACTTGGTTTAAGAAAGTTAGAGGTGGGTTGTGTGCCACCCGTTTGGAGTTTCCTTCCACACAGGAAACCTGAGGACATAGAAAGAGAAACGACTTTCCCCATCTTTCCTTAAAGAAGAAGGGCTCCCCTGGATGTCTCAGAGCTATAAAGGCCACTCTTCCGGAGCTCCACTAAGGGGTGGGAGTCACTTCCTCCAAGGCTCACGTCTTCCCTGGGCCAATGAGCTCGTAGAGGCAGCCCCAGCTCCTCTGTATTGCCCTGGAGAGCAGGTCTTTCACCAGTTTAGGACACTCCTTTCCCTCCTGTTACAACAAAGGCTATCTTTCTGCAGATCCTGTTCTCCTTGTGTGGGGTACAAATTAGGTCATTTAATCTGGAAGATAACCAAAGGGTAAATATTTAAAGTGTTTACCAAAACACATTTCTTTCTACTTGGTGTTTCCATAGCCCTTGTCAGCATAGTACTAAAACCTAAAATCTCAAAACTTAAGTCTTACTATCCTAGGATATGAATTAAAACTAACTTCAATTTCTAAGAATCTGAATCTTTCAGTATTGATATTTGAAGGAATGGCACGGCATGTATGCTGAAAAATTAAGCCATGTTGTGTATATATATCATAATAGACCTTATTTTAACAGACTTCTACGTAGGTGCACTGAACTGGCTACTAACAGTGGTAGAAGAAAATTGGAATGGAGCCATAATGAGACAATGAGCAGACCTGGTTTAATCACTGTTGTAATGTACAGTCTGGCCCAAGTGATATGTAGCAAACATTTGCCATCTACTAATATATGTTTCTAAGCAATGCCAATGTGATTTTCAGCACATTTTAGTTTGTTTGGCATATGCTAGATTTGTGCTAAGTAGGGCCTGTCTTCATTTTCAAAAGGGATTTAACTCTGAACCTCATATCCACATAATAAGTGCTCAAAAATTATAGTTATTGTTGGTAATTCAATGTTTCCAAGATCTAACGCTTCACATGAGTAGATTAAACATATATATGCATATCACATATGTGCATTTAATGCATATTATAAATATATGATATAATTCTAAGGTTTCCTATTCTCTCAAATGTTTATACTTCATGAAAAATGACATCAAAAGGAAAATAGATCAGTTTTTTCTAAAAGACCTTAATAGCAGAAAAAATTAGGAGTTATGACTGACTAGAATTGATCTTGATTTGGAAATGTAGTGCCATTTTTATAACCTCTAAATGGAGGTAAATAAATGTTTGTCTACAAACAAAATCATAGAAACCCAGTTTTTATAAAGCTTAGTTTGTGCAGTCACAGTCTGCATGCAATGAAGAGCTAAGACAGCATGAGATAGTCACTGAAAAAGAGAGATGGAAAACAGAACCTATGGTGTAATTTCTAAATTTCAAGGTATAGTTATACATACTAATTAATAATGGAGTAGATTATTGCTCTATTTATAGGAAAGAGTATTAATGTGTAATTCTGTATTCAAAACATGATTATATTACTTATTTTCTGGTTATTGTCACATACGTACTCAGAACTTTGGGCTTGCAAGATAAGAAGCAGCTTAAAGGTCATCTAGATTCCAAAAATATCTCGGCCAAGTTGTCATCCAGCCAAATCTTAATACCCCTAGACATGAGAAGCCCACCACCTCCTCAGCAGTCTATGCCAACTCTGAGCTACTTGTCAAAAAATAATAATAATAAGGACAAGAAAAGAAAGAAAAGAAAAACAGCCATTTCTTACCTATGGCAAATACTGTATTAGTGCTTGTAAGACACACATCTCTAACTTAAGGGTTAGACTCCTTGAAGTTTAATAAAAACCTAATAATTTATAGCTAGCAAGTAAGTTCCAGTAGAGCTCCAAAGCAGTAGAGCTCCAAGTCCCACACCAATAAAGTAGAGAGTTATAGACAAAGCCCAGAGACTGAATTTAGCTGGCCCTGAAAGCAACACAAGGCTGAAATGAAGTATCTAGGTTTCGTAAATGTCAGACCAAAGAAAACTGAAAAGAGGTGGGATCAAAGAAGCAGAATTTGGGCAGATCAAGATGCATAAGCAGAGGGAAAGCAAATCAGCCACACACACACACACACAAACTAATATAAACACAGGAGGGGCACACTAATTTTACTAACCCCAAAATCTAACTAGGCAAGCCAAAACCAAAAGGATAAGGAATGCTGAGAATATGAGAGTAAAAGTGAGAAAAATAGAATGTGCTCTGCAATAACCCATGCTCTCTTATGAATAACTGTCCCCTACTCGCCCTTTAACTTTACTTTGGTAGTTATAAAATTATAGCATCATGGAGGATTACAAACATCCCCCCTTCCTATTTCATAGATGGAGAATATAAAATTTCGTAGTGTCATCGGAGTGCTAGAAATACTCCCATATCCATAGCAGCCAGATTTTAACTGTCCCAAGTTTAAAATTCAGCTTTGTCCAAAACCAGAATTTGTGTACTCTAAATTCAATCACTGGATAAGATCATTCACTCTAACTTAGTTATTTTTAAAAGTGTCACAGAGAGTCTCTCTCGCGCGCACACATACACACATTTAATGTATTGTAATTCTTATTTGTTACCATGGTTCCTCTTAATACACCATAAAAGACAATAAGTGGCAATGCCTAGTTGACTTACTGAAGAGCAGAAGTTGGTAGATTTTCTTGGCAGTATTGTCACATATATTGCCATTGTCCAGTTGCATTATAATAGAGAGAAGCAGTGTGCATTTTAATAAGTAATGCCAGGTTGCATATTGCTCGTGTTATCTCATTTTTAAGTTTTATTTTTAAAATATTCATATTTTTTACCAATGATTTTGAAAAAAATTTTAAAGTACTATTTTTGTACTTTGTTCCAGGGCATTCTTGGCTCAGGTTTTGCATTAAAGGTACAAGAACAGCACCGCCAGAAACACTTTGAGAAAAGAAGGAACCCAGCTGCCAACCTCATTCAGGTAAATGTCAATGTGATAGGTAGATGGCAACATCTGCCTCCATAAGTGCTTGTTGGTTTATTTTCCAATTTCTCTGCTTCATTGCTTGGTAGAACTACTGTTTTGTTTTGTTTTTTAATGAAGACAGAACTAAATGTACAACTTGGACTTGGGCAAGTGCTCCCCACCAAACAGAAAAATATAAATTTTCAGCAAATGATCCATGCATTGCTCAGATTCATTAACAGTGCCAGCAAAGCCAAGAAGAAGTTAGCAGGCTTCTGGAATGATCTAATATGTCTTATGAATCACTTGGTGAAACATAATTGATTATTAAGTGATAGAGCAGAACACTGCATTTTTCCCTGCCTTACAAAATACATTCTCCAGCCAGGTATATGAGACTGTTATGAAGAGCAACATATTTGTTTAGAATGTCAAGGTTTAGTACCTGAGGAACTTGCTCTTAAGTCGCCTGGGGCAATAAATTGAAATAGTCATCCTATTTTAAGAGCTAGTAGGATTATTGAATGCACCAGTGTTTGAGAATATGAAGATATAAGCATGTCATTTGAAGTTAGCTCATAATATATAGGTTTAGCATTAGTTTTTGTTTAGCATTTCATTTTCTTTTCAGTAACTCAGGGTTTACTTCAGCACTAAAAGGAACACTTCCCCTTTTGCCATCCATACCTCTGGGGAATAGAGTCGTCCTAGAACCAGGTTGTCTAGAAATCACAATATTTTTCTCTAGATTCATAATGTGAAGTCAGCATTTAATTGTGGATAAGATGATCATACAGCCTAACGTGTCACCCTGTCCTGTCAGCCAGTGGAAGCTTCAAAACTTCAAAACAGAAGGGTCTTGGAGTGGAAATCTGAGGGGCTAGGAACCTTGTCTTCATTCTGTAGTAAGAAGCACTTTGTTTTAATTTAGGTTATTGATTTATATGGGTAGTCTGGAGAGGATAACCAACACACATCCCTACCCCTAGCCTGCGCCCATGCCTGTGCTGTGCAGTACCTCTAAAAGAAACAGCTAGGGAAAGAGAGGCGGGCGGGGGTGGGGTTGGGATTCCATTAGATCATGAAGGAGGTATGTTTGTGGCTAATGACTAAATAACGGTATTAATTTTTAAATCAAGCCATTCTGCTACTATTGACAAGGAAATGGACCATTGGGCATGACTTCTATGGCAAACCACTGAGGGTCTCTATATTTCTGAAGCCAAACTACAATTGGCAAAATGAAAAGAGGAATCACACACTTCCAAAATGTTTCCACAATACCCAAGACTCTTCATTTGGAGCTTCTTAACTGGTTATGAGGTGTTTCTATACTTCTAGTGAGTTTTTCTCTGTTCTGTTTTTATCCTTTAAATTTCTCTTCCCTCTAGAATAATGCTCCCCAACCTGTGAGTACAGAAATTATGACATAGGTTCCTTGCATCCATTTAGGCACCAAGCCCTGACTATATATGGAACCAGCAATACATCTTATGCATATATAGACTATTTGCTTTCAGGAGAATGGAGAAACTATTGTAATTAATAAAGTTCAGATAAATATCTATTAACATTTTATTGTGCATTTTCTCAACACATGCTCAAACACAACCACTTTTGTGTACAGATCCTTAATACTTGTAAACATTAAAAAGATAACCTAAACCAAACAACATTCTAGAATGACAACTGTTCTCTTAGAAAATTATTGCTTTGAGGAATTTCTTGTACATATGTATTAGTTGTGACACTATAGACTTTCACTGTCCAAGAGAATAGACATTAGTCACATATAGGTATTTAAATTTTAATTAATTAAAATTAAATAAAAGTAACTAAAATTAAAAATTCATTACTTCTATGGTCCTAACCACATTTCAAGTGCCCAATAACCACATGTGCCTAGTAGCTACCATAATGCACAACACAGATATAGAGACTAATAGGAGGAACTTTCCTAATCTGACTTATCCTACTCGACTACTGAATTGCACACACATAAGTTCCAATCAAAATTGAAAATAAATTGCTCTTCCTGCAGCAGATTACTAGAGCAGAGGCATTTATTTGTCCATGGCCAAAGCAAGGCAAGGCTTCCCTCATAGGTAACCCACAAGAGATGGATACAAGGTTGATGGAACAGTTTTGCTCGGAGGTCTAGAATCCTGTTTTATAGCACTGGGTTTTGTAACACATATTGTGATCAATAATTGAACTTGTACACATGTAGCTAACAGAGAAGTAATACCATGAATTTTTCTTTTACTTAAAACTCCAATTTAAATATCATTCTTAAGAGACAAAAGTATGAAATACAGGCTTAAAAAATTCAAGAACACCTTGAAAATCTAATCAGAGTTTAGTTATTCAAAGTAGAATCTACTACTTTAAAAAGCAATTACTCCCCCATCCAAATGCAATTAATTTATTTACCAGACATAGAAATAATAATGTTAAGTTTGTCCATTGTTCATTGTTCTTCCTTGCCTTGCCTTTAGCCAGAATTAAGCTTTAAGCCTAAATTATTTGTTGTATAAATTTATTTTAAGGGTGTACTAGGTTGAAAAGCAAGCCTCATTTACTGATCCATTCATTTTCTTACCCAATAAACTTGATTCTGAACACACAAAGCATCAACACCAAGAGCATTCTTTGTAAGGGCAGCTGAGATGCCCAAAAACTTTGTCATTTGGTTAGCGAGACAACTAAATTAACCAACATTCCAGGTTTTAGGAAAAAGTTTAAAAACCCAGGAGCTTGCAGCAAATTTAGCTGTATCAATATCTTTGCGTGATTCATTTAAATTAACTTTTTAGTCATCTGGGAAAAGACAGCAGCTGTCTGTAACATTTTAAAGGCCTGCCCAAATGTCAAAATTTTATTAATGAGGCCTAAAACATATGAAGTGCTTTTTAGTTTGCAGAGTGTTTCTAATACGTTATGTCACTTGATCCTCAGGGCGAGCCTAGGAGGGTAGTATTAACCCTATGTGAGAAAGCTGAGGTCTAAAGAAGTTACTGGCTTGAGTTTATGCAACTAAAGTAGGACAGAGCTGGGACTCAAATCCCTATTGTCTGAATCCAAACCCGTTACTCCGTTCACTGAACAACAGTTGCATCCTCATATACACAGAACTGAAGATTGGGGATTAGCATACTTTAAAAGGCCCATGTTAGAGGTAGTCTCTGGAAAGGTTGGACCAATTGATTATGGAGCCAATAGCTATAATAATCAACACAAACTGAGTGCTCCTTAAAAACTTAATTATGTTGCCATTGTACATATAATTATAGACCAAAGTTTAAATTTGTTTGGCTGCTTAGAATATCCAGGGTCACCAGGTAAATGGTAATTTTGGCCTTCCAATTTGACTTGCCTTGTTGACTTGTATTTTGGAGTATATGTGACATTTATATGAACCATTAGAAATCCCTCTAGAGTGTTATGCTTTTCTTGCCAGACATTATGTGACCTTAGCTTTAAGATTAGGAACATCAGCTGCTTGATCCTACAATTGTGGGCTTGATGCACAGCTACTAGAAGCAATTAGCTGAGAGAGAGAGCTAAGGATGGCACAAAGTTACAAGTGTGAAAGAGTAATGAAGTTACACTTTCCACTTCCATTTTGATATTAACTAATTCCAGCCCTAAGATAAATGCCACTTGCCCCTTCTGTACCTCTCATTTACAAGACATTTTTAGAAGGGTTATGAAAGGAGTAAGGGCTTAGTTGTTGAGATCAATTTGATAGAAAATGAGCAAGAAGCAGGTCTCATGGTAAAGAAATTTTTCGATTTTCTCAGAGTGACCTCTTTGCCCTCAATTCTTTCTAACATTGGGAAGTAATATCTTAGTCCAATTTTTTTGTTGTATTGTTGTTTTGGATTTTTTTTTAACCGATTAATAATGCACAGACCTGCTGTATGCATCTGGTTCTACATGAGTCTTGCTTTCAAAGTATCTGAGTTCACATATATATAAAATGGCATCTATGGAGATTGTTCCATTAAAGCAGCCCCTATGCCATCGCAGCAGTGGAGCCTTACCACAGAAGCTGCAATCATAAATGCATGTATTTTTATTAATTACCCAATATTAATCTATAAATTGCATGTACATGATAATTTGCAAAAACTAACATTTAAAGATGATACAATAATAATTACTTTATTCTCTGTAAAATACCAAGATGCTTAACCTAAGTTTTCACTGATTTGTAAGATAAATCAACATGAGCCCTGTGAGCAAGGTACCAGGCAAAAAAACCCTGTTTTTATTATTTAAACCTTCCTTAATAATAATAATAATAAAATCCCTCAAGTCTTACTATATATTTTTCTAATTTTAATTTCACTTCTTGACTATTTAATTGAAATATAATGTACATACAGAAAAAGAGCACACATTCTAAGAGAGCCGAGCACCCCTGTGTAACCAGCACCCAAATAAAGAAACACAACATGATCAGCACCCCAGAAGCCTCCTGTGTGGCCTTTCTCAATCACTGTCCCCTAAGAGTAACCACTATGCTTCCTTCTAACAGCATAGAATTATTTTCCTGATTTTTGTGCTTTATGGAAATGGAATTAAATAGTTTGTACTCTTTTGTGTCTGGCTTCTCTCACTCATTATTTGTGTAAAGTTCATCCATATTGTTGATAATAGTTTGTAGTTTACTATGGCTGTGTATTTTCCATTTTGTGAATATACCACAATTTATCTGTTTATTCTACTGTTAATCGGTGTTTGGGCATTTCCAGATTTAGTTTATTAATAATAGTGCTGTTTTGAACATTGCAGTACATTTCTTTTGGTAAATATATATATTTACCAAAAGACAATATGTAATATATAATATACATATTATATATATAAGCATTTATGTTCTCTATTCCTGGGATTGCACAGCTGTATCATAGGATATGTATATGTTTGGCTTTAATAGATACTGCCAAACAGTTCTGCAAAGTAATTGTACCAATTTTTAACTCTTTTATTCAGCACACATTTATTCAATGATACTCCTAAGAAAAGGAATATTATTAAAACGCTTTTTTCCTCATTATAGGTTTCAAAATCGTGACTAGTGGTTATATAATACAAGATTGACTCATTTAAATGAATTTGACATATAAAATAGAATGTCATAATTAATGAATTATAATAAAACTTTTCTCTCAGGAGATTGGATTAAACACATATCATTAGAAATGTGTGTAGACTCATTACAATAGAAGAAACCTACCAAAATCTATATGGGAAAATAATTTCCAGCAAGCTCTCAAATGAACAGTTCAGTTGGAAATATTTCCAACAACAGTCATCAAGCAGTCGGCAAAGGAGAATGGAGGGATCCAAGGACCAAGAGCCAGGCAATCTGAGATGTCTCAACTCATTAGCCTTGTGCAAACCTCTTAATTTATCTGAGCCTTTATTTTCCATCCACAAAATAGGGGTCCTAATCGCCACCTTGATTGTGAAGATCAAATGAAAATACTTTGTGTTATTTATGTCTGGTATAATTACATGAAGTAGAAAGAGCTTGTGTTTTACATCAAAGCACTATAAACATATTCTTAGATCCTGACCTGAAATCCTTAAGTGTTTTCCAATTATATTCCCTAGAGAATACACTTCCCTCTATCTTGTTTTAGCGCTGCTGCTTGTCATTTTTTAGCATTGGAAGTACTGCATAGCTCAACTTCAGGAAATTTCACCAATTAAAGCATTAACAAGCCCTAGTGTTCATTAGTTTTCTAGTTAGTTTACTGGTTGCACTGTAGATTTTCAGTAGTCCTCTGCCTCTGTCTTACCAAACATTGCTTTAGGATGTAGAGTTGGCTTCCAGAATGCCTGTTCCAAGCTCAGGCAGTTTATTTAACTGGTATCCTGGACATCAATATTTCTGAACAAGTCACTCACTATATTTCTTGTTTCAGGTAATATCATACCTTTCCCTAACCAATACATGAGTCACTTTATGCTACCCTTCTTGGTATTCTTGCTTTTGGATGTGAGTTGTTTTGAAAAGCAACTTTACCAATGTAGTGGAATATGTTTAACAGCCAGCCAAAATGTCACATTAGTCTTCTTCATCCATTGGCCAAGTATGAGAAAGAATAGATTCTTAATGTGTATGATCTTAATGATCTCCTTTTTCATTTTCATCTTATCCCCTGCTCTCTTTTGCTTTCCTTTTCATGCTCCCACGTACGCCGGGTGCAGTGCGTTTGGCGAAGTTACGCAGCTGATGAGAAATCTGTTTCCGTTGCAACCTGGAAGCCGCACTTGAAGGCCTTGCACACCTGCAGCCCTACCAAGTAGGTATCAGTGTGGCAGCTGGTGCTGTAGTCAAGTCTTTTCAAGTTTGTAAAACAAACCACACAAAAAATATGTCAATGCAAAAAGAAAAAAAAGTGTCAATTTTTGGCATGTCTTATTCTCTGTTGTCTTTGGGAGATTCAGAGCTGTTTAGGAGCAACTCAGACAGCAAACTAAATGGGATCACTTTCATTTCTCACCATTCACAGACTGGGCTTAAAGATTAAATCCACCTAAACTTTTGTAGAGATCTGTTTATGCTACTTCATGCTTATTTTCTAATATTTCATTTCATAAAGCCCAACAGAATTCTAAAGGTAAGCACCAGGGCTCTTGGAAAAAGAGTAATTATGTATCCTCCACTCATCAACCAACCCCAAGAGGTGAGTGCTTTGAGAGCAATATATCTTTGTATATTTAGGTCTCTTAAAGTCATTTCTCATCTGAAATCCCTTTTAGGATGGTCCTTGAGCTTAAACTTGCAGGTAAAAGATATCTGTGGCAAGAGAAGAGAAGAATCAGAGTCTTAAACAGGTTATTGCAGTTTACAGTGAGACAATGAGACTAATAAGATAAAATTTGGAATTAAAATTCAAAAGTTAAAAGTAATATGATTACTTCCATTCATATTTCATTGGCCAAAGCAAATCCTAAACTCATGGCCACACCTGAGTTTAAAGGGAAGGAAAAGGGAAATCCTGCCATGCTCCTGGAAGGAAAGGAAAACCAGAAAATTACGAACAGTCCTGATGATGACTACAATGACCTTTGATTATTAAAAAAAAAAAAAAAATTGTCGTGGAGTCCTGGACTCCAGTTCAAGTAGCAGAGCACCTATTAAATTATATCACCATCTAATTAAAGAAGCCCACAGTTGAAACTACCAAAGCAAGTGAAGAAAAAGGCTTTCCGGGAGTCACAGAGCTTGATTGGTATAGTCAGTTCCTCCGATCACTCCAAAGTTATAAATTGCTTATCTGACAGTGTTTTGGAGTACCTGTTGTTTCCCTTCATAGCCCAACAAAACTTTAGTCCTAGTGGCTTCATGGGACAGGGCACCTAACTACGCTTACTTCCTCTTTCATACTGATCTGAAAGGGCAGTTGTCTGGGAAAACCCACATGACTTGTTAGCTGGAATCATGGTCTTTCAGGAGATTTGGGGTGCAGCAGAATGCACGCTGCAGCTTGAGAAGCAGCAGATCCATCATTGACTAGGGATCTAGTATGTTGCTTCCTTGCCCTGCCTTGGGCCTCAGTTTTCCCGCCCACAGAGTGATGCTCAAGGGCTGGGCAAGAAAATTTCTGAGCTCTAATGGGACATGTCTCCTAGAGGTTGGTATCAAAAATCTTATCAGCACCTGGGACAGAGCTATGCATGGAACCCGGATTTTAGGGCTGGATGAAACCTTAACGAAGATAGAAGCATGGATGCCTGTTGAGTGAATGTGTGGATGAGAATTCTGTTTATTTATATCTCAAAATTTAGTTGAATTCCTTTTATTAAGTATT
The DNA here is from genome assembly GCA_029593785.1 of Cabassous unicinctus. Classification (NCBI taxonomy): domain Eukaryota; kingdom Metazoa; phylum Chordata; class Mammalia; order Cingulata; family Chlamyphoridae; genus Cabassous; species Cabassous unicinctus. The sequence goes on along the minus strand of JAQZBX010004769.1, from coordinate 14,883 downwards.
TGACCCTTCCAAAGTTGCAATATTTTTTTAAAAATTGGTCATAACTCTTGTGCCATCTATTCCTTGGCAGTATGAATCAAAAATGGAAATTATGTAGATACTGTATTTCTTGACTTCATGAAGATTGCTAGATAAATGTAAAAGAAGACGGTTATAAAGAAAACCGATAGAGGATTTTCAAGTGACAGAAGAAGGTGGTCTATTATTCTACGTGATTATTTGGCTTCCCACTTAATGCAGGTTTGAGATTAAAAGTCATTCTGAAGCCTGGAAAAACTATTTAAATAGTGAATCAGATTCTCCAAGTGCATCAACTATATTTATGCACATAATTTCTCTCTTTTCCTTAAGATATTTTCCCAGCCTTAAGTGGTGGGGGGGATTGGGAAGATTTATGCAAACACCTGCACACATCCTGTTCCACCATCCCTATCAACCATCCCCCTCACTCTCCTCTCCCTGCACTTCTCACTAACCTCTGAGATCCAGCCCCATTTACTTAATAGCAGTTATTTTTCGAGAATGACACAGCAGTTACTGGCAATGTTCATGGGAACCTGGATGTCCTGACATCTCTCCCTCCAGCAATACTTTATCATTTCAATTGCAGTGGTTCTTCATCTTTGTTGTTGTTGTTCTTGTTCTTTGTTAAGCCATTGAGAATGTGATGGAAATTATGGAACTCTTTCCCAAGAAAAATATTCAATGCATAAAAAAATCAAAACCTTGCATACAATGTTAATGTATTCACAGATTCCCTGAAGCCAAGTTCAGAACCTTTGCTTTAGAAAGCAAACTGCTTTAATCAAGTCTGTGGGTTTGTGAGAAGAATAAATTACATGACTTAGAGGGATATTTTTACATTTATAACTAACTGGCTTACTGAGTGCAGACTGATGCTATAAAAGAAATCAAGAATTCTTTTTATGTACATAGTTGTATTTTTCTTTTAACATTCAGTGTTTAAAAGCTTCTGGAGACAGAGATCGTTCACTCATACATGCATTCAACAAGTACTCATTGAGCACTTATGATGTGCCAGTTACTGTTCCAGGCAGTATGGATGCAGCAGTGGGAGAAAAAAATACACAGACAGGTTTAAATCTCAGCCCTCATGGAGCATATATTCGGTCAGTACTGGAGAAAGACAATAAAAAATAAATCAAAAAGTAAAATATATAATATGGTAGTAGTAAGAGCTAAGGAGAAAAGTAAAATAGGGAAGGAATTTAGGAAATATCAGAAGGTTCAATTTTAAATAGATGGAGAAGGAAGAGATCACATTATCACCATCACCATCACATTTATCATTATTGTAAACATTATCATTTTAAAAACGCCAATCCCTTGTTCTTGCTCCCCACAGTATTAGAGCTACAATGGGCTTCTTTGAGTCCACCCCTTTATCTCAAGGAGTAGGATGGGAGAGAAGTCTGAGAAACAACTACAAGGGAGGAGGTGAGGGGTGGCAAGGGAGCATGTTCAAACCTGCCAAGGACAGAACCCAGCCGTTTCCTACTCTCTCTCTTTTCTGGTCTGGCTTGTCTCTTAGAAACACTTTAGAGATCTTAGCAGTGGCTGCTTCAAAGTTTTGTTTTAATAACAGAAGGATTTATAGAAGGAAAATATTTCTCTTGATTTTCTTCGCAAAGGGAATGAAGGCTATGCAAAAGGTGAAATAGAGGTAAATGTCCTATTTTAGGGAATGCATCAAATGTTTTATGAAGCTATGGGGAACAAGCTCCAAGGATATCATGTGGTACCCTTAAGAAGTCAGAAAGTAGAGATTATCTAGTCCAATGCCTTCAATTTATTCATGAGAAAACCAAGACCCCCAGAAGGCCAAGTGCCCATCCAAGGACACACAACTCCTTTGCAAAAAGTAGGGACACAGATGTTCCTGCTCCACCATGTTGCCTAGACCTGAACTTTCTAACATGAGTTACTAAGAATGCCACCCAACAGTAGGCTGGAAGAGTTTTGGTAGATTTTCTTTGTGTCTAACTTCCACTAAGAGAATACATACTTTCTACAATATGAAAACAATCTGCCTCAACAAGTGACTGAGGACCACGACCACCAATCACTCATTCATGAGTCTCGATTAAGAAACCCTAACATCTGCCAAAAGCACAGGGATGACAGCTACAGGCTAACCAGCACTGTTCCAAGTGCCTTTGCTAAGTACCAGTTAGATCGGAACCTCATTTTCCTTTTTTAAAATGTTTAAAAAATATCAACAGAATTTTATTATTAATTTTGTTGATATAAAGGATTTGCAGCATATAATTTAAAAATAATAATACAGTATACAGTACTCTGTATTATAAATTTCGTGTATCTAATTGATTTTTTACAGAAGGCTTTCATTGAATTTTTTTAAAGTATATTTTTATTACAGAAGTTGTGAACTTAACAAAACAATCATGCACATGTGTAGAATTCCCATACAACCCTTCACCAACACACCACATGGTTGTGGAACTTTTGTTACAGATTGTGAGATAATATCATCAGACTATTACCACTAACTATGGTTTTCATTGAATTTTGATAAATTCTTGTATCCATAGCCAACCTATGTTTGCAATCCAACCATGGTTTGCTAAATGGAGTTTCATCCCAAGCCACTAACTCTTTCATCAATAAATATGTTGAATTAGCTATGATATATGTTCTCCTGTTAAACTATTTCTCACACTTGGTTAAATTCTATTCATAATGTGAAACCTCTTTCCACTTCAGCTTTAGCAGTAGCACACTATTATATCAGATTCCTACCATACATATAAAATAGACATAAGTATCCTCAAAAGCATATAAAGTAGTAAAATGTAGTAATGCTTAGAGAGTGATGCATTTTAAGCATTTATTACTTTTGTTTTTAATATCATTTATATAAATTCCTGAAAAGTTAGTAATCGAGAACCACTCCTCAACCACAGATAACTTTGTCTAATGAAGAGTCTATGAATAGGTGTAATAATGATTTAAAAAAAAAAAAAAGAGTATTTGGTTTGGGACTACATGTGGTCAGTGTTGACTTTGCTCAGGGTCTTGCTTGAAGGGGTTATTTAAGATACTTGATTCCCCAACCTCCAATTTGCCCGTTATCGGACACTATAAATGTATTCACTGGTTTATCATCATTTCTCTTCTGTCTGCACGCACCTGAAGGAAAGAACAAGGGGAAACATCAAGCAGGTTTGTGATTTCTCTTCTGCTTCATGTTTGTTTATAAATCTATGCCTAACAGGTGTTTTAAATGTCTCATGTAAGTAAAATCGATCAACAAATACAAGATGATTAAAAATGACCTTTCACAAGATTGCCTGTAAAGGTTGCTGTTTTATTGATTTTTTTTTTTACCTTGGAAGCAGAAGTGTCTTCCCCTAACTCATCCACTGCTTTTCACAATCTACAGCACATGGAACATTCTGAAGGGAAAAATTATTGTCTTTGGTTATTCCTTGCTGCCATTTTCCCAGACAGATGTCTTATCCAAGTGTTCAAATACAATAATCTAAGGGGTGAAAGAAAGGAATTTTTCTTCTGGATTTATGGGCCCAGGCAGCAGAATAAGATACATTCCCCTTCATTTGGGTCCTTCTTCTGGGGTGATAAATTGTTTTTCTGGCAAGAGGAACACCGCATCCAGGAAGTGAGAACGATTTGTCTGTTACATCTCCAGCCCACTGAGTGATGAGGTTTACTCGGGTGATCTGATTCAAAGGAAGAGTCCCTGTCCTTTAGGAAGAAGACAGTCTGCCCAGAAACTTCACCAAATAACCTGCTGTCACTCTTTAATGCCTTAAGAAGGGGATGCTTTATCAGATCAAATAGCAGAGAGGGGAAATAGGAGGTGAAAGAAAAAAACCTTGCCTTGTGTTAGGGAGTATCGAGAAGAGTCTGGACATGGGAGCAAAGCCCTGAAGGACAGGGCCAGGTGGGTGTCAGCCCTGATGGTGTGAGGAGCGGTGGCAGCAGAGCCGGCAGGAGAATCCCAGGCACCTGGAAGAGAAGAAGGAACATGTGTTTGTTTTTTTCCTGTTACTGTCACTTGTTTCAGTAAAGCAGAATGAAGGCACCCACCCCCTGCCCAGAGTTAGCCCCTGGGTGGTGGTCAATGTAGGTCAAAAATTGTTCCCTTACATTTGTGCTGTTATAATAATGACATTAATAATAATATATTTATACAGTACTGAAACTACTTTTTTTAATAAAGTGCTTTATCTAGTACAGTAACGGTTTGGGTAAACATCTCTTGATTATGATCATCTTATTTTAATTCTTTTTTTTCTTTCTTATAGAAGTTGTGGGTTTATGGAACAATCATGCATAAAATACAGGATTCCCATATACTACCCTACTACTAACACCTTGCATTGCTGTGGAACATTTGTTACAACTGATGTTAGCACATTTTCACAATTGTACTATTAACTGTAGCCCATGGTTTAACTTAGGGTTCACTGTGTAGTACAGTTTCATGGATTTTTAAAATTTTTATTCTGTTACCATACATGCAATCTAACATTTCCCGTTTTAGTCACATTCAGATATATATTTCAGGAATAAGCAAACTCATAAGTCAGAATCTAGAATATAGGTTACCAGGGGATGGGGTGGGGATAGGGAATGGGAAGTTAAGGCTAAAAATGTACAGGGTTCCTATTTGAAATGATGGAAACACTTTGGTAATAGATGGTGGTGATGGTAGCACAACATTCTGAAACTACTTTTGAAAGTTCATTGGCGTGATAAGTCTTTGGATAATCCATTTCTGCTAAAAAGATTCACACACCAAAACATAAATTTATTCATTTATGATGGGAGATTGATGTGGGCCACACAACATCAGGCACTCCTTTTGGGTAGGTGAGCCTACCCAAGGGATGGCATTAAAGACCCTTCTCTCCTCTGGTAGACCTAGGGTTAGAGCAAAGGGCATTGGATATTCCTGGGTGGTATCCAGAAAGTTTTAGTATCCTTAAGAGTTGCTCTTCTCCACTTTAGAGATATTTCTGCCCCAAGAGAGGCCCTGGTCATTAGACTTAGGGCATTCTTCGCATGAACACTGGAAGAGACAGGCCTATCAGTTCTGCCCTTTCAGCCTTCCTTTATCCAGACTCCATGCAGACCCCACTATCTTTCTGTTGTGACTTTACTTGAAAAAAAAAGTTACCACAGAATAAATCGCAATCATTATCACCTGTGATTTGGTCTCTTTGATGATATTTGTGTAGTTTCCTAGTCTTAGCAGCTGCCCATTTAGAAATCACCTCAAAGGATGATTTGTTTCCAGATTCTCAGGGCAGAGGCCACCTTTGTCATGAACTCCATAGCTACATGAGAACAGCATCTCCTGTCCTAGTTTCATCCTCCAAAATGAGGCTGTGGACATCTAAAAGAGAAGTTTGTAAGTCTTGTAGGGGTGACTGGATAGGTGTAATTTCCATAACAATCCTGCAGGAGGGGTCAGCCTGTGCCAGCATTGTGACAGTACACCTTTTTCAAATGTTAGCAAGTCAGAAAACAAAGCCAAAATTAAAGTGTAGCTATCGAGCTTCTGCTCTGCAGTCCGAAAATAAGCCCCCTCGTCACCTCTCAAAATGCAAAAAGACTACCAACCAAATTTTCTAAATTTCATGATGTTCACTTATAACTAAAGCATTAAAATATATTCTGCATACTCATGACTGAGCGGTCAAAGGTAACTCTCCTGTAGATTTGAATATGCACAGAATCACTGAACTGGGTTGGAGAGTTAGTTAATCACACACAGGTTTCTTGTTGGACCTTGAAACACTTCCTGTTTTACTCTTTAGTCTATATACCTTACTTAATGCTTCATATACTCAAGTCTTGTACCCCTCAACTATCTGTCACATCACCCTGTGTAAAGCTATTGATTGAGAATGTATTCAATGAATACTTCTTGGATAAAATAATAAAATGTCCCTGACCTCAAATAGTTTACAATGTAAAGAGAAATAAAACACCAACAAAAATGGGAAAAGAGGAGAAATACAAAAAGAGAGAAAATAAAAAATTAAAATCATTGCAATAATCTGAAGGAAATAAGCTGAAGCTCCCATTTTAATATTACCTTAGCTTTCACCTTGTGTTCCATATACAAGAGAATTTATAATACTGCATAATGAATGCAGAAAAGACTAATGTAATAATAATAGCAACAATACCACCTTAGGAAATAACTTTGTCCTTACCCAAGCAAAATATGCACAAAGGAAAATGCATCCATAATGAAAGTTCTACCTTAGAAGAGAGCAGTTCAGCATCCAGAATATTGTTGGTAAATGCTTGACCCAAATGAAAATGGGCTAATTAATACCACCCAAGTGGAGAGCCTTTTACTGTGTTTGGGGCAATTAGGTATTGATAGTGATTCAGATAAGCAGAATAGAGGAGTGTCAGCCCACATAGGAGCCAACTCTGTCATCTTTCAGTTATCTAAGAGCCTGGAATATCCTACGTTCTTCCTGGAAGTTTTTATCATGTTAGCCCAAGTGCAGAAAAATTCAATTTACAGCAATTTGATTGGACTGAATGAGAGGACTTTATAGACTGGGCCATACACAAAGAGGCTTTTCTCACTGCAGAATGGGTTGAGGCAACACACACATTCTTTATATACCCTTAGTTAAATATGTTCCCTGCTTTGGAATATTGTTAAAAAGAGGAGATTGTGCTTTTTTCACACTGAGGTTAGTTTATGTTTAAACAAAATTCATCTACATTGTCATGGGGTAAGAAAAGACATCCAGTTCCAAGATGATTTTTTCATTGTCTGTGACAAGTTCAAAAATTTCCTTAAAAATACAAACCATCAGCCTCAAGAATAGCTTTTTTTTTTTTTTTTTTAATATTTATTTATTTCAAGAAAAGCTTTTAATATAGCTCAATTGAACAACAGGGAAAATGTTTCTTTGGCTCTGTTTAGTGCAAGGTCAGGTACAAATAACTGTTAGTCTCAACAGAGCCTGCTCTGTTCTTCCTCTACTGAGACCACAAATACTTCTTTAACATTTAATTACCCATTTGTTTTCCTCCTCTTCCCACTGAAACAATTCTAATCTCGTAAAAGTGGTGGTGTATGTGTTTATTGATTTTATTCTAATTAACCATCCTGTTAAGTAATTTTTCCAACTCATGTTTTAAAAATTGGGCAGTTTTTCTCTATTTTGATACAAATTGTCAAGTGCAGGAAATAGAGTTTACCTATAAACACATTTGGCCAAATTAACCCAGTATTCTCACCTTGAGGGCCCATGTCCTCCTCCCTCCTCTCTGGCTTTTGATCACAAGGCCAGTTAGTCATCGGATGGCTAGTTTGTCTGTCTGTCCGCAAATTGGTACAAGAAGGATTTCACTTCTTCCTGCTACAAGAATAGATGACATATGAGGTTTATCATCTGTAAATCTCACTGTCTCTGCTTACCCTGTCTCCGTAAACCACAGTGGTTGACTGTAAGCCTCCTTCATGCTTAGGCTCTTAACCACAGTTGATAAGGCATTGCTTGAACCTTTCAGACTTCTTAGAAAATAGACCATCTAAAAGTGCTTTAACAGTTACCTGTGAGACTGTTACAAAGGTGCATGCTCTTAAGAGTCAAAATTGAAATGACATTCTTTTATTACATTATTACTTTGTGCTGTGATTCACCAAAGGCTTTATCTGAATTCTCCATGATATTTGGCTTTATTAGGTTCTGATAAGGTGTGTGGCTCTTGCGAGGGAATCTAGAACACTGATGGGAAAGGCTGTGTGCTCTTTTTCGATTTTCTGCATTTATTTTCTTGTATTTACGTTTCTTTCTTCTGTGTGTCTTGAATGATCTGCATGTGTCGTTAAACTAAACTCAGTAAAACTAGATTTTATTTTTTTTAGCACAGTCAACGCGTGTCCTTATTGGCAAAGAATTAGATTGTTTCAAAAACAATATTTTCAAAATAGTCTCTCCTTCTGTTCACATATGTTGATAGAGAGGATTTCATCTTTTAAAAATATATCATAAAACTTAAAATAAAAAACTTACCTTTTTTTAACAAACTTTTAACCAATAATTTTTTCTTCTTTCTTTTTGAACATGTAGTCTGACTATTGGTTACCTCTATTAACTATAATTTCAGGTGTTTCATAAAAATCAAGAACTTTTTATTTCAAAGCAATTAATGTTATCTACTACATTGATTTCTGTAAATATTTATTTTTAAAGTTCTTAAATTTTTTATTCCTCATTTATGCTATGCTACATTGATATTTATGAGTTGATATGTTCTAAAATTTTTATATTCTTATTTTCATATGAAACATGCTGACATAGACTACTATCATTTGTGATGCCTCTTTCAAATCTAATTATTTCAGCCTAACCACTGGATATATTTTGAGCAGCACAGATAAACTACAGTTAGTGCTTACTGCCTACATTTGAAAAACAATGAAGCCAAATGGCATTGTTTTAGAAAAAGAAAGAAAAATCCCTAAGCGCTTTCCTGGTGGTGAAATGCTTAGTAATGTGCTACTCTATTTCCCTCACTCCTAGTAAGTTCTGTAGTAATAAGCAGAAGTTCTTCAGAATGTACACCTCATGGAAGCAGAGGTACCCAGCATCCTGGCTAATTGACATGAGATTTGAGAATGCCAACTAACCTCAGGTGCATGACCAGGTCACACCACCACCCCCACCTGAGCCCTGTTCAGAGTCTCACTTTTCCTAGGGACTTCTTGAATGAGGTTTTCAACCCGCTTGTCCTTTTCCTTGTTGCCTGTTGCCTGCTTGGCTACCACAGGGGCGATAGGCACGGTGGGGCATAGTCCTGGCAGTTAGCCCCTTAGCACCCCCTTGTGGTTGGACAACTGCTGAGCAGCTACATGCACTGGATGGTTTTGGCTCCATTGCCATATTGTGCCTGAGGCAAGAATTTATAGAATGCTTGCCCTGTGAAGGGTTAAAACCCTAAAAAAAATAACAACATCTACAGCATTCTAAGTCCAAGAGGATTACTGTGGGCTTATGATGATGCCACAAAGTTCTTTGGCAAGAAACATCCAGTGTTAGACTGCAGACTGGGCCACTTGAACTTGTACATCTGGTTCCTAGAGAGGGAAGGCTTGCCCTCGCAGAGCAGAGCTGTCGGTCTGAACATGGTCCTTAGCTGGGATTGTGGGACTGCATGGTAAGAAAGAGGCTGCAATCAGTGACCCCACTGACCTCTTGGCTACTTCCTCCAAAGAGAGACCTTGTTGGTCTCCTGTAGATTATCCCTGCCTTTCTTCCTAAATCTTCCTCAAAAATAATCTGTATGGCTGTCACAAAAAAAAGCAAAATAATCATGAAATAATGAAAACTTTTATGTACCAGTCGAGAGTCTTTATTTTTCATCAGTGTGTGTTTTTATTAACAGCCACCTAATCAGTTTAATAGCCATCTAATCAAGATGCTCTGTTGATTTCCAAAGGGAAATGAAGTAGAAAACCTAATAATAATTTAAAAAGAACTTTTTGTGAGAGCATACAAGAACAGATCTCTGTCTTAGAAAGAAAATTTTGCCTGGTTAAAAAATTCTGGTCTCGACTCTTATTCTTAACTTTCATTCAGTTATGGCTAAAGAGAAAGGGAAAACATTCCATCATTTTCTAGTTTAGTGTGCAATATATTGAGTTCACTTTTAAATTGTCCCTTAATTATTTTTAATATTAAAAATTGGCAAATATTCATGTAGTTTAGTACAAAAGGGGAAATGGTACCTAGAACTCATTTACATCACCATTACATTCTTTAAATGCTTTAAATGCTACTTGCATTCAGCAAATAATATTATCCCCTACTTTCCATTAATTCTTAAAATGCTTCATAGGAGCAATTTTTAAAGCATTTTCATAAAAGCAATTTTTTAATATTTGATGCTGATAGTTTCATTTTAGATAAAATTTCTAGCTAAAATTTTAAGAAAGGAAAAAATATGGTTTATATTAAATGATGTTATGATGCTTTTATCAGTTTCCTGTTCATTTAGTTGGCACAGGAAAGAGACATATCTTGAAAGTTTGAGAAAATAATTTATTGAAGCATTATCGAAAGTCAACCTCTCATAGTAAGTACCTGTTAGCTGCAGAAACAGTAATAGGATTGGCTAAAGATAGTGAGGACACTTGTAATGATAGCTGGTTAATCTAGATAAAGGTGCAGAGCTGAGGATAGGCTTCCTTAACCAGATCATCATAAATTTAAATGATGGAACAGATGTGCTGAAACAGAGAACATATTTGCAATTTTTACATTTAAAAAAAAAGCTTAGGGAAAGCAGACATTTTGGGCACTATCCCTTTGATGGTTTGTTTAAATAATTGAAGGCTTTTGGGTGACATGATGAAGAACCTAGCCTGAGAATAAAAAGATGCAGTTTTATGATGTCAATGTTGCCACTGTTTAATATAATCTATCACGTAACCACACATTTGTCAGGTGCAGAGGCTTTGACTGATGGGATTGTTTTAAAGAATTCTTGGAGCCACCTGACCCCATCACAAAACTGCCCCGCCTGTTCTTTGCATGTTGCCTTCAGCTAGTCCTGCTAGCCTTAGCTGCGTATGCATTTCAGAGGAGGAGCTGTCAGTTGCATGGTTAACTTGTTTATTGTTCCCAGGACTCTCTGACCACCATAGTTCATGATTTAATTTATTTTCATGTAAACACGTAAAATGTGGTGTCTTTTTAGAATGTCATTTGTTAAGCAACTAGGCATGGAAAAAATAAATGTTACTGTTTCTTGTTAGCTATGAAACACATATCCACTAAACACATTTGCTGTTGGCATGCTGCAGTTTGGGACAGTGGACACTGCGGTAAGTGGAAAAGACGAGGCCTCCACTTCATCTCAGATAATCCTTGCCCATGAGAACACTGCCTTCATGCCCTCCAAAGGCTGCCGTCAAGGCTCTGAGTGGCATGCCCTCAGTCCCGTTGCACCATCATTTCTTCAGGTTCTGCAGAGTTTGGGCCTCTCCCATCAATAACAGTGTTGCCTTCTAAGGAATAACACAAGTAGCTGATGAATAAAAAAATAAATAAAATGGGTACACAAAGCTTCTTACCTGTGACAACATTCCTATGGAAAAGAAAACAATCCCCATGCCTGTGCAGAGTGTGGGGTCAATCTCAGCAGCCTATACAGGGAACCAAATATTTTATCAAACATCTGTGATGTGCCAGATACTTCCCATACTCATTACAATTCATTTGACTGCAAACATCTATGATGTGCCAGATACTTCCCATACTCATTACAGTTCATTTGACTCCCACAAAAATCCCTTGGCTGTGTTAACTATTTTCATCTCCTTATGAGAGAGGAGAACTCCTAACCCAGGGCAGAAAAGTCACTGGCTGATAAGGCAGGGGTTCCAACCCAGGTCGCTCTGACTCCAAAGGACCCTGCTCTTCCCACCACATCGCACCACATCTCTTGGTTAGGAAAGAACGCAGATGCACTTTGGATTTTGTTGTTGTTCTTACTGCTTCCTTTATCAGCCCACAACAATTCAGTCTGAGCTGGCATCTGAAAGCTGGATGTCTGGACAAATATAATTTACCAGTAGCTGCCACAGCAAATCAATAACCTGTTTAATAGCAGGAAATTGTGTTAGTCAATGTAACATCTCATTCCACTAATCAGTCATTGCATTCATTATATGTTGGGGCTGTTCTACCTTGCCTGTTTTTTGTCTCACAAGAATGAATGTAAGCATAAAAGAAATGTGATGTTAAATGTTGTGTGCTTTATATTATGTATGCAGTGCTACCAACTGCTATGAGACTGCATGAGTTTATAGACATCATAATCTTGCCTGGAATAGATAATGCATGCAGAATGTAGATGTGTATGTAACATCATGTGTATCACCCCTGTTTTCCTATAGAATTGTTCAGAAATTCCAAAGAGATATGCTCCCAAATATGAAGAATTTTCTTTTTAATCTCAAAAGTTAAAGATAAAACTAAAATCTCCAACCACTTCTAAAGTGATTATCAAACCAGTTCTTAGTTATTTCCAGTGTAATTGTGTACAAACTGCTATATTTTGTCTCAACCCCTTCTATGATGAATCCAAGGAGTGTGTAAACCTGCAAGAATGAGATTGATTTCAAATGAATGCACACTTAAGAGATTAAATGGATCTCAAATTGTCAATAAGGGAAAACTACATTGCTGTGCTCCTACTTGCTGAAAACAATTTTATCTATTGAAATATATAACCATATACATCTCATCAAATTATTTACCCAAGTGGAATGGAAGAATTTGCTTGAAATGGAATAATCGTGCCTCTGTTCTCCACAGTCAGAAGCTAAGTTTTAAGGAGCGAGTGCGCATGGCTAGCCCGAGGGGCCAGAGTATTAAGAGCAGACAAGCCTCCGTAGGTGATCGGAGGTCCCCGAGCACCGACATCACAGCTGAGGGCAGCCCCACCAAAGTGCAGAAGAGCTGGAGCTTCAACGACCGGACCCGCTTCCGGCCCTCCTTGCGCCTCAAAAGTTCTCAGCCCAAACCAGTGATAGACGGTAAGCCCAGTTTTTCCATAACCATTTCTCATTTCATAGGCTAGAGTGAGAGACTTTGGGAAGTAATTAATTCTCTGGGATACCACGTGAATATAGAAGGAAACAACCCCAGGGAAAGAATTAGTTTGTTTTACTGGAAATATATGCATTGCCTGGGGCAAATGTACAGAATATAAGTTTACTGTTGGAAGCAATTTTGGCAGCTAAATCTCCGTTTCAAAGAAGCCAAACAAAAATTTGTTTATTCTTCACTTGTGTCTACAGCACATTCTTTATTTCTCAGATGAGGACCATAACCAACGTGTCACTGTGACTGTCCTGATCTATAGGTTGTGTCTGACCAGCAAAGCCCGAGGCACAAAGACATCCAGGTGCTCTGTGAAGCTTGAAACACAATAAGCCTAGTCACAGCGTCAGCGCGCTTATGATCAACAGTGAGGGTGCTATTACCCTTTCTAATAGGCCTGATCTACCACTAGATAAGAGACCATTGCTTATCTTCCTTAAAAAGATTCCTGTTGAAAGTTATTCGAAGTCTTCCAATGAGTGAAATTCAGATTCTTCTCCCAAGAGGAACTAATCTCTTCTATTTATCATATTACATTGCAGAAGTTCACTTGCCAACCCATATTATTGAGTGTCACATAACTTTCATGTTTATAAAATAAAGCATCTTATTTTTCATTTAAGATTAGCCTGGCTTTCCTTTAAAGTATGCCCCCTGGGACCTCTTATACTGGGCAAGGAACCAAAATCAAATAGCATCTTCTATTAGTGCTTAAAAATTGCAAAGGCTATCAGTCCTTCTGTTCTCATTCCCTAGCATAACCTGTACTTTCCCAGGCCCTGAAAGCCCGAGGGATAAAATTAACAAGCATGGGTCATAATCACAGTGATCTCAGGCTCCCTGCAGTGAAATCCCGGGAACGCCAGCTCACAGGTCCCTCCCAGCTCATTCAGGGATCTTCAGCTTTATCTCTCCCACACACAAGTAACCAACCAGAGTCCCCTCTTCACATTTCTTCATTCTCCACAACCCCAGTGAAGCTTTTACAGAGACTCTATTTGTAACCTGCTGTGGCCCCTCTTTGGGGAGCTTGCTGCTCCCATCTCAGCCTCAGGGCAGGCACATCTCTCAGCACTTCCCCTCCACCTGTCCCTGTGCTAAGGTGGGAGACACCTCCTTAGTGAGCACTGGCCACACCCCCACCAAGCCACTCGTGATGTCCTGAGTCCCTGGCGGCACAGCTTTTCAGTGCACTCGGGTTTCCACTCTCTCCTTCCTAGGAATTTGGCTGAAAGCCCATGAGCAGCTGAATCAAGAGTTACCAGCCTGGGGCTTTATGTTGTACTCAAAATAGACTCTCTGAATGCAAATGGGTACATCCTTTTTGGAGGGCAATTTGGCACTGCATATCCAAAGACTTTAAATATGCCTATGATTGGATATATCCCACTCACCAATTCCATGTCTAGGAATTGATCCTAATGAAATAACCCAAGGACTTAATTACAAGGAAATTAATCCAAGTATTGTTTACCATAGTGAAAAATTGTGAGTAACTTTAATTTCCAGTAGAGGTTTGGAAACCTGTATAATAAAAAGAGATTTAGCTAAACAATCAGGGTGTATGATTCTAATGAAATATATTAAAACATTAGAAATGACACTATAAATTTAAAATTATTGATGTGGAACGATGATCACAAAAAATATTCTATTTGTGTTTTTAAAACTATATGTATATGTATAATTTTGTGTATCTGTAAGAAAGGGTCTGGAAAGATTTACAACAAGGTATTAACTGTCAGCTCCAACTTGTGGAATAGGTAGATTTTCTTTCTTCATTTTGTTCATTTGTATTTCCTAAGAATTCTATAATGAACATATAAAGCTTTTGTAATAAGAAAGCAAAAGACAATTTTCTATTAAAAAAATTAACCCTTCCGTGACTGCTAACGGGTGTGGAGTTTTTCTTTTTGGAGTAATGAAATTGTTCTAAAATTTTTTTGTGGTGATGAATGCACAACATTGTGATTATACTAAAATTGATTGTGTACTTTGGATAGATTATATGGTGTATTATTCAGCCGAAGGGGTGCTGATACAAAGTACCAGAAATCTGTTGGCTTTTATAAAGAGTATTTATTTAGTGTAGAAGCTTACATTAACAAGGCCATAAAGAGTGAGTTACTTCTCTCACCAAAGTGTGTTGCCACGTGTTGGAGCAAGATGGCTGCCAGTCTGTGCAAGGGTTCAGCCTTCCTCTTCCTCTCGAGGCTCCATGGTCCCA